>JAZHYW010033103.1:0-36697 GCA_037355805.1 Ixodes ricinus | reverse complement strand
CCAGAAACTATTGGTTCAGGTTGACTAGGCTGGACACAAGTCGGCGCGCCCAACTGGGTGCGCCCCTCTCGGGGTTTTATTGAAGCTTATAAACGTAAATATTGCCACATCTCTCTTTCCCCAGAAAGGAGTTGAAACTAGTCCCTGAATCTTGAGGGACGGACGATTCGTCTTCCTGCTCTCGTGCGTATGCCAGGCTCCTCTTCTTCCGTGCTGGAGTCAACGTCAGCTTCTCCTGGCATGAGAGCTGTTGCCGGGTCTTCATCAGGACCCCAGGCTGGTTCATTCGTTGGTTCTTCGTCCTCGGATGGGGTCTGCACACTCTCTCTTGGAGTTTCTGTTGGGACCAAGTGGTAGGTGTTCCTGACGAGTTGTCTGGATGGTGTCTCTACCACGAACGATCTTGGGTTGTTTGTTTTGCTCACTACTTGTCCCGTCGTGCCAGGGTCTCTGACCCACACCGAACTCCCTATGGGCAGCTCCTTGCGATAGCTTACTCGGTGCCGTTGGTTGTACCCTTGGGCTTGCTTTCGTTTCTCTTCTTTATCCTTTCTCCGAAAAACCATATGGTTGGGCATTTTCGGGAACAGCTGGGATGGCAAGATAGGCAGTGTTGTACGTAGCCGCCGTCCCATAAGCAGTTCTGCTGGACTGAATCCACAGGGGCCCGGAGTGGTTCTGTATATTAAAAGTGCCAGGTCAGGGTCTTCGGCCTTCTTTAAGATGTCCTTAGCAACTTTTACCATTCGTTCTGCCTCTCCATTGCTTTGGGGAAAGTGTGGGCTGCTCTTTACGTGGCAAATCTGGTACTTCTTTGTAAATTCTTCAAAAGTTTGGGACGTGAACTGCGGTCCATTGTCCGACCTGAACACCTCGGGTATCCCATGGCGGGAAAACACAGACTTGAGGTGGGCCACAACCACCTCCGATGTTGTTTGGCGTAGCAGGCATACTTCAATGAACCGGGAGTAGTAGTCAACTACTACCAGATAGTTCCTGCCCTTCAGTTCAAATAGATCTGCTGCTACTCGTTGCCATGGATATTCCGGAAGCTCCGAGGCTATCATGGGTTCCACTCTTGGCGTGCGCTCTTGGATGCACTTTGTGCAGTTTGCAACCACGTCTTGCAACTCGGTACTCAATCCTGGCCACCACACTGACCTCCTTGCTCGTTCTCGGCACTTGGATACTCCTTGGTGCCCTGCATGCAACTTGCACAGCACATTCTTCCTCAATGACTTGGGGATTACCAGTCTGTTGTCCTTCACCAGGAGGTTGCTTTGTATGGTGAGGCTGTCCCTGTTCCTGAAGTAAGGCGCAATCTCGGGAGGGATGTCGGTCTTGTTCGGCCAGCCCGTTGTGCAGAACTCTCTCAGCTTGCAGCACACCGGATCTTCGTTCTGTGCTGCCCGCACCTCCTCTAAGTAGTGGCCCGTAGCTGGCAGGGAGCTAGTCACCAGCTGAACATATGCCTCTAGCTCCTCTTCCATTTTCTCTGGAGGCTCCACAGGGGACCTGGACAGAGCGTCTGCCGTCCATAACTCTTTCCCAGGCACATGCTCTATGGAGTAGTCGAAGCGCATGAGCCTCAGCTTGAACCTTTGGATACGCGCAGGAATGGCATTCAACTCCCGGTCTCCCAACAGTGCGACAAGGGGTCGATGGTCTGTTTGCACATGGAACTTCGTTCCTATCAGGAACTTTTCAAACCGTTCGCATGCCCACGTGACTGCATAAGCCTCTTTCTCTATTTGTGCATACCTTCCTTCTGTCTCGCTCAGACCTTTGGATGCAAAAGCAACCGGCCGCACCAGCCCTTGTCCATCTTTTTGCAACAGCACTGCACCTAGTCCGTAGGACGAGGCATCTGCTGACACTATCAGCTGCTGTCCGGGATCGTAGAGTGTCAGAGTTGTAGCTTCCTTGATGGCCTCCTTCACTTGGTCAAATGCTTCTTGCTGCTGGATGTCCCAGTTCCATTCAGTGTCTTTCCTGAGGAGATCCCTGATGGGCTTCAGCTTCTCCGACAGGTTTGGCAAAAACCGTCCGACTTGATTGGCCATGCCAATAAACTGGCGGACCTCCGTAACACAGACCGGTGCAGGGAAGTCCACGATTGCTCTCACTCTTTCCGGGTCTGGCTGAATCCCCTTCTCACTCAGGACGTGTCCCAAGAACTTCACCGACGTCTTTGAAAACTCACACTTGTCATTAAGAGTGATTCCTGCCGCATTCAGTCTCTTCAGGACCTCTTCCAGCCTCTTGTCATGTTCCGAGACATCTGCTCCCGTGATCAAAATGTCGTCCATGTGACACAACACTCCAGGTATCCCCTCGAGCACTTGGTTCATGCGTCTCTGGAAATGCTCCGGCGCTGAGGAGATGCCAAAGGGAAGCCTTTGGAAACAAAACCTCCCAAAGGGGGTTATAAATGTTGTGAGCAGCTGGGACTCTTGTGCCAGTTTTACTTGCCAAAATCCCGCTTTTGCATCTAGCTTGGAAAATATCTTTGTGCCAGAGAGGCGCCCCAGAGTTTCTTCTACTGATGGAAGGACAAGCTTCTCCCTCTCTATACTCTTGTTGAGGTTTGTCAAGTCCACACAGATCCTGGCCTCCCCATTTGGTTTGGGAATCACCACCATGGCTGAGCACCAGGGTGTCGGCTCTTCCACTTTTCGGATGATGCCGTCTTCCTCCATCTCCTTCAGCTGGAGCCGGACCTTGTCCAACAGGGCCAAGGGTACTCTACGGGACGTGTTCACTGACACTGGGCTTGCGTCAGCCTTGAGCTTGATGTTGTAGTCACCTTGCATTACCCCCAGTCCATTAAACAGTCCTGGAAACCTCTCCTTGTATTTGGTACTTGGGGCCTCTGTCACTTCCTGCAGGAGCTGTACGAGCTTTAGTTCTGTGCTTGCACGACGTCCTAGCAGGGGTTCTTCCAGTCCGTCGACGACATACATCTCCTCCCTAATGCTGTTTTTCCCACAACTGAGCGTGGCTTTGAGCATTCCCAGCACCTTGAGAGGCTGCCCCCAGCCCCATACAGTCTCACCGTTGTGCGTCTCACTGCAGCTGCATCTGGTACCTCACCAGGTGGCACAGCATTGACATCTGCTCCGGTGTCTATCTTGAAACAAACCGGGTTCCCATTGACTTTTAGTGTCTTTCTCCATGCTGCTGTGTTTTTTCCCACCTTTAGTGCACCCAGTGTCCATCTCTCTGGTGAAGCCTCTTTCTCTTCTGTGGTGACTTCCCGCAGAGATTTCTTGTAGCACATCTTTTGCCAGTGGCCTCTCTTGCCGCAGGAGTGGCACTTGGATGTGGACGCTGGGCAGCTGTTTCTTTCGTGAAACCCTTGGCCGCCGCATCTCCCGCAACTGTGGGCTGACCCGTGCGGCGACTTTTTCCGTCCCGCGGTATCGTTAGCTGCCTCCCCGGAACTGGAACGGCCTTTGCTGGCAGCTTTCCGCAGAGCGTCGACAGATGACAGCTCCTCTGTTTGGTTTTCCTGACGCACGACAGCCTGTTGTCTTCGCACGGCTTTCGTTTTCAATGTCCGCGTTGTCCTTCCGCGTCGCCCATAAACAAACCATTCAAATGCGATGTTGTTGGCGTCAGTGTGAGTCCCCCTGCCCTTTTTCGCGTTCGAATTGTTGGTTGTACGTCTTCCTGTCGATAGTCTGACTATCTTGAGCGGCGTCAGCGAAAGGTATCCGAGGCTCTGTTACACCGCAAAACTTCGCGTGAATAATGTGACATGTGGCGATTCATTCCGCGTGGACGCCGCATGTACGCCAGGAGTCTCAAACAGCGCTCCGGGCCGCATGCGGCCCGCGACTCTTTGAGATGCGGTCACAAGCCTCCTGCAGATTCGAGCCTCCGTTCAATGCCTCGAGCGCCATTAATAATAGTTCCATATTGTCGATTCCTTTTCGCCTCAAAAAGAGCTCTGCTCATATAACCTGCTCACACATTTTGTCACTATTCTGTTTTCTTTTTGAACAGAGTACTACTTCGCCTGTAAATGTCTACTTCTCGGCCCTTTCTCATATAAGTCAACCGGAACGGCACTACCCTTACTAGGCAACAAAGCGAGCTCTTTGCTCAGCGATGCACCTCGGCTGCACAAACTTTCGCTCAGCATGAGCAACTGCCGAAGATAAAGCTATGAGCTCGGACGTCTAGCTGACAGAAATACATTTAAAATGGAAGTATTTTCTTATAATGCTGCTATAATAGTCCCGAGGAAAAGAAAAAACTGCCATATGAAGATATTTTTTATGCCTGTTTAGCTCTATTGATTTGTGCGACGGGTCAAGCACGTTGTGCTTGTCCTCGATCTATTAAAAACTGCCAGTACGTTCGTATTTTAAATCTTACTATAACATCAGGCGTGGTGCCCAATGTAATCACATATGCAGATGAAAGCTAAAGATGGCAAAACGGTGAGCTGACAAAAAGTAGCAAGCACAAGGTTCCTACTCTAGAAACTCTATGGGTGTTACTGGGACAATCGACGTTTGCACGGTGAAACAACATTGCGGTTTGTATATATTTTTGTCCTCAAAATAGCCAAACATTGCCCCGAAAGGGACGAACATTAACGGAGAAGGGGGGGGGCGCTTTCCTTTCGCCCTCATCTTTTTGGGGGTGAGCAATGTGGCCTCTAAACTTGAATGAGTTTGGGACCCCTGATGTACGCTAAAGCTCTGATTCGCATGATGAGATTTCGCCTCGCAATTTTCAGTCGCGACGCCGCTCGGTCTGCAAAAGCGTGAACCGTAGCTGAGATGGTCGACGTCGATACTGAAAATCGCAAGCAGAATCGGACCAACTGAATTAGGCATAACAAGTCGGTGATGGTCACTTGGTAACAATGATCAACATCTCCTTGTATCTACTGTTTACATCGAGCCTGCTTACCAACCTTCAAATTTAAGTCTTTTGAGGCCTGCACTTACTTCTTATCGCAAGGACAGGGCCAACATTTGGTCTACGGTCCGGCGTCGTCTAAGAGAGCAGACGACAAGCAGAAACGTTTGAAAGAGCAGACGACAGTTCGAACGATCAGGCGGCCGTTTGAACTTGAAGGCGCACTGAACGTAGTCCGCAGGTGGTCCCCACAACTTGACGGTTTTCTGGCGTTCATGTTGCAACAAAACAAATAAATCTGATGACCACAAGTATCCGTGAATTCAACCCAAAGTGCTTCCCGCCCAAGCAATCGTTGTCCGACGGCGTCTGCTTTTCCCTTTTCACGGCACATATCCAGATTCTCGGACGAACCGAGCACGTGAAAACTGACCTTCAAACCTTTCTCGACCCTTTTGGTACGGCCCCAGTCGCGGCGTTTTGACGAGAAGGCAGGTTTTTGTCTGGTTCCTTTCAAAACAACGCAGGAATACATGTCTGGCATGGGGACTTCTGCCCACAGCCCCAGACCGGAAGTGCGACCGGCGCGCCACCACCGCGGCGTGACAAATGATATCACTAATATTAATCCAAATGCAAAATTTGTCAACTACGCTGACGACACAAGTATACTCTTTACTTCAAATAATGCTGATACCTTAATTGATATGGCAAACCTGACTCTGTCTAGATTAGAAATATGGAGTGAGAACAACGCGTTGCAAATAAATGTGAAGAAAACAAAAGCCGTGCTTTTTCGTCCTAAAAATAAACTTGTAAACATCACAAAAGACCTAAATTTAAATTCTAGCAAAATTGAAATAGTAAACTCGTTTAAGCTTTTAGGTGTTACTTTCTCTGAGAACATGTCGTGGGAAAATCATATAAACTATCTTATTCCAAAGCTATCCCGGGCTGTGGGCATGTTAAATCATCATCGTTATATTTTGCCAGAAAAAGTAATATTATTATTATATAATTCTCTATTCCACTCCCACTTAAATTACTGCCACTTAGTTTGGGGTACAACGACTTTTACTAATCTAGAAAAGCTGCAGACTTTCATACAGCTAGCTTATTCAAAAAATTTCATGTCATAAATATCCACACATTATATGATTACAGGCTTGCTACTAGCCTAAAAGTGGAGCAAATTAGAAATATGAATTTTTTTTTATAAATCTTGCACAAATCTCGAAACACATTCATATTTACCCTACTCGCGGAGCTGAATGTTGGGAGGTGGTCACACCGAGAACAAACTATGGCACACAAACGCTGAAATACGCTGTTCCTAAATTATTTAATCTGTTTTTAGCTAAAGGTATTGATTGGGACAAGTTATCGTTGAGTGAAGTGAGGTCACCCTTTTTTCACTGATTAGTGTAGTTGCTCTCTTTATTCCGTGTTTTTGTTCTTAATACTATGAGCTTGTTTTTGTTTGCTCGTCATGCCCTATATGTCAACATTGTGATAATCTAAGGTATTGTGCTCAACATGTTGTGATAGCGATCATTTTCTGTAAATTTGTGTTTCTTTTTCAATTGATGTATTATTTCCCCACTCTGTCGCTGCTGCTGTAGGCGGTCAGGAACCCGTCAAGCTGTGCCTCACAGCTTTTTTCCTGATCGCCACCATCATCTCATGGTGGAAATAAACACTATTATTATTATTATATAGCCATGACACGAGATCCAACTTGTCATGGCTACATAGCCGTGGCATAATGTCATTTCAATAAAGCCGTGACACAAGATACAACTTAACACAGCTATGGAGCCGTGACATGCTGTCACGGCTATACAGCCATGACAAGTTGGATCTCGCTCGTCACGGCTATAGGTGGCCCAGTAGCCGGCCCCAGACTAAGAGTGCACGTAGCCGCTGCGAGCGAACGTTCTCCGCGCCTCGCTTTGTCTGTCGCAGTCTGCGGCAGCACTCCGAGAGTAACTTCCATCGTAAACCGGAGACACGGTAAAATAAAATAAAAAAAACGGACAAAACAACAATTCAGACTTGTTGTTTTGTCCGTTTTTTTATTGTACCGTGTCTCCGGTTTACGATGGAAGTTATTCACCAGCTCGCCTGTGCTTTTACCCTTTCTTCGTCGACTCCGAGAGTTGCGGGTCTTCTCTCTCATCGAACTGTCGGCCGGCGCTCGCCCGACGGCGACGTTCGCGCTGCGGACGCACGGGTACTAGCGCGCCCATCGTTGCCCTACATGGATAGCCACTGACCTCGGCTTTGAATCTTCATATAGTATGAAGCTGCTGACCCATTGCACTTTGGCTCGACATCTGGATGCGCTGGTGTGCTTGGTGACAATACTTGGACAACTCGGATACCGCTTGCCCGCCGCAACTTCCCGATGCGCTCAACACTGGATGCTGTGCTTACGCGTGCTGTGTGTGTGTTCTGTGCACCGTGTTTGGTGACGACGTCTGGACGACAGTGTGCGCCGCCGGAATTCCCGCTGCGCTCACCACTCGACTCTACAAGAGTATTTTGCGCGATGCCCTCAGCCGTTGAAAGCGAGAAATCGTCTCGATTTCAGACCCGGGATCTTCCGCCCTAGTCTGAAATCGCGACGATCTCGCTGTAACGGCTAGGACATCGCACGAAATACTTTTATAGAGTCCAGTGGTGAGCGCAGCGGGAATTCCGGTGGCGCACCACCTGGGTCTGAAATTGGGGCACCGGTTGGTACCACGCGGTACCAGTGGCTCTGTAGAACCACTGGAACCAGCCGGTTCCGCCTGGATCTAAAATTGGGGCACCAGTTTGTATCTCGTCTAGAACTGCGGTGTCTGGAACTGCGCGGTTCCAGGCTGGGCACAAACTGGTGCCCCAATTTTGGGTCCCGGCGGAACTGGCATTTTTCATTCCGGCCTGTATCTGACATTTTCGTAATTCTATCCAACAAAGGTGTCAGGTGTCGCCTGGCTGAACCTTTCTGCGTGGTTTAGCAGCATATTACAACTTTAAAGCGTCTTTTTGGCTGACACTAGGGTTATTCTTAGACTTTGATGTTTTGAAGCTCCGTAAAAATATTTTTGTGTGTGTTTTAGTTTGTTTTTGTCGCTACTGGACTGGTCCACCGCGGCCGCGTTGCTCCATAGGCTCCATGCAGCGCTCCGTGTCGGGCCCACGGCAGTAGCTCTTTTGCAAGAGCTGTGATTTGTCTACTTTGGGGATTTTGTAGCACGTACGGTGTGATTGCTCTTTGTTTTGTTTTGCTAGTTTCTGTTGTGTATTCAAGTTTTCCCGCCCGAGGGGTCGCGTATATTGGGGTTCCCCCGAGTTGCACCAGATGGGACCGCGCGTCCGCAGAGCACCGAACTGACCGAACCGGGCGCGTGTCAGCATAGCTCGAACTTCATCGGAATCCGTAGGGAAAAACTCAATCGCAACGTCACATCACGTGACCAAAGGGCAGCCAATCAGCGACCGATTGAGTTAACTTCATCGTTGAGTTTGCGATCTAGCATATGCGCGCGCCTGCGGACCTTGCGCCCCGTTGAGACCAGGGTGTAAGATAGACAGGTAGGGAAACGGCCCATAGAAGCCTACCGCAGCGCCGTGACCTGATTGTGTACTCGTCTGCTTGCGGGTACCCCTGATTTGCGACAGATGGCGCTGCGGCGAGAAGAAAAAAAACGGAATCGGATTTGCATGGAACTCTATGGGAGAGTGCGCAAAATAAACCGAGAGAACGACAGTCCTCCATTGAAAATCTACGAGAAACCATCCCCTCAGTTTATCCGGTCGCCACCGGTCGGCCACCCGGAGTGAGAGTTCACGGTGCTCCACATAGATGGCGCCACAGAAAAAGAGAAAACCGAGGGGGACACAATCCGGTCGCTCATTTGGCTCTCGTTTCCCCACCTGTCTATCTTACACCCTGGTTGAGACCGCGCGCGTCCCCGCCGAGCGTTGGTGGCGACTCTCCACCATGTAATTTCCGCGAGCCACACGGGCTGGTTATATACTCTAATAAAGTTGAGTTCTACGTATCAAGGACACAACAGTTTCCTTATTGTTTTTTCTCTAGCGGATTTTCTGCACTACGGCCGTGTAACCGTGTTGCTCCATCGCCTCCGTGTCGTACGTCAGTGCCTTCGGTGTTCGTTCCAGTGCAGAAACATACCGTGCGGCTCACCGAGTGCGCAGCTAATGAAAAATGCGCCGCATTTTTCATTAGCCTAAACGGTTTGAAAACCGCATG
The DNA here is from genome assembly GCA_037355805.1 of Ixodes ricinus. Taxonomy (NCBI): domain Eukaryota; kingdom Metazoa; phylum Arthropoda; class Arachnida; order Ixodida; family Ixodidae; genus Ixodes; species Ixodes ricinus. The sequence continues at coordinate 27,558 of JAZHYW010033103.1, read as the reverse complement.
CAAGCGATTTGGTGAGCGACGGCAACCCGCTTCGCTCTCGCTCGGTCACTCGCGCGACGAGGCAAACCGCATGAAAGCGACGGATGCAAACGGCCAAGCGCGATGAACGCTAAGTTTTCTAGAAATCCAAACACCGAGCTACGCGACGAGCGACAGTGAAGGAAGGGTGAACCGCATGGAAGCGATTTAGCAAGTGACGGCGACAGCGACGGGAGTCGGAGACGACCGTCGGAGATTTCTCACGGTCGCCTGGCTTTTCGATTTCTAGAAATCGTCGCTCATCGCCTTAGTCGCTTGCTTCCGTCACAGCCTCGTCGCGCGAGTGACCTGGAACGACAGCGAAGCGAGTCATCGTGCTTGTCTCGTCGCTCGCTAAATTGCTTACATGCGGTTCAGCCCTTGTACAGTATCCAGCGGCAACAAGGAAATTAAAACCGCCCGCCCCCGAGATAAATTGTTTTCTCTCTTCTGCCCAACAAAGCTTCTTCGACGATATGAAATTAGCACACACTACCAACGGACGACCGCGTACCCAGGGCAGTCTAACCGCGACCTCGAAGGTGGCGGATCGACGGTGGCATTCCCTGGCAAAATCCAACATGCAGGCTCAGTGAATACCACCTTGATACCACCTATACACAAACGGTTCCGACGTAACGCGATATCGTAGGCCTCTTTGCTGGCAAGGCGAACGACTCAGCAAACACTTCGCCGAGAACGGCTGCCTCGTCGTCACTCGAGCTGGAGCTAAGCTGGTATCTTCGTCGCTGTCGCTGATTTCGCTGTCACTGAGTTTTATTAGACCTATTGAAATTAACTGCAACGATGTCATCGCCGCAGTATGCTCGGAGGAGTCGGTCATGACGAGAGGAACGAAAGCAAGCACAGCAAGAGAGGCCACCCAGCAGCCGAAACAAAAGGCCGCGAAACTTCCCCCGCGGGAACGTTGATAACGAAACTGAAATGCCGAAAAAGGCTGCGTGGAGAACTACTCCGGAGTTTGCAGGCGTGGGGAGCGAGCGTCATCCATCTATCCAGGCGACCCTGTTTCAGTGGCGCGCCTATCGGCGAAACGTTGCACTTGCTACGACGGTGTCGGTTTGTTGTTTTCCGACTCTTTTGCCAGGCACTGAAAGCACTGAAAGCGGTTCAGCGGGTTCAGCGAGCTTTCGGAGGTGAGGTCGATTTCATGTTCTGATACTTCTATATTCTGTTTCATACTACTTAGTGTGCAACGCTGTCAAAGCTATTGGCGCGAGCGCATGGCTTCATCTATGGTTTTGTTTGCGCGAGAACGCGTGCAAATGATCAACGAGATCAAGCCTCATGCTCGCGCCAGTAGCTTTGACAGCAGCTTGACAGCGTTGTACACTGGTACCTTTCTTAACAAGGTAAAACAGCGTTGTGTGTGCGCCTTCCTTGTTTCTTCTGTCTCGTTTTTTTACGCTGTTCTACTTTACCTTCTAAGATGATCCAGTGTCGTTGGTAGGGTCAGCGGCACCCGGCCGGCGTCGTTCCTGCAGCATCGGCAAACATTTGGGCAATGACTCACGTTCAATTAAACTCAATCAGGTTGGTAGAGCGCTCCACCTGGAAATGGAGAGGTCCCGGGTTCGATACCCGGACCAGGCGGATTTTTCGGTCGCGCACCAGTCACCTCGCTGTGTTTAGAGATTTGTGTTTGTCCTTTGTCCTCTTGTTGTGTTTGTCCTTTGTCCCTCTTGTTCCCCTTCTCCAGGGATAATTTTCGTCATTCTCGTCCAGCTCGCTTGCACCATTGCATTTAATTGCATTATAATGAGAATCTCTGTTGAGGACTGGGCACCCCCATTGCATTCCAATTTTATTCCGGGGATTTAGATTTTTCTACGATTCCACTTCTTTCAACACTTAAAATGGAGTGTTTCAGGTGCAATTCCCACTCCTGAAATGACCGAAGTCCCCCATTCAATTCCTCTAATGACGGCGCTTGTAACAAACGTTCAAGTGCTGTCCGACTTGTACTTCAAGCGAGCCTTCAAGTGCCGTCTGGCGGTGTGCAAGCGAGCGTTCAGGTGCTGCACGCCGACGGTGCTCCAAGCGTGGAGTGCCTCTGGACAGTTATAGAGGGGCACTCGGGACGATCGTCAGATTTACGCACTTAACTAATGGGTGGTCCCGAGGCATAGCTGCCCTTTGAATTGACAGCATAAATCGGTTCTCGCTATCGTGCTGCAATTTACTACATACCTGGCCTTAGACGACCGACGGTCAATAATAGATAAGATTGTTTTTCATATGGATCGAATTCTCGCTACGCATTTATCTCGCATGAAGTATAGGAAAAAGATAGTTTTGCAGTCATTTTTCTATAATTTTAGTATAAAATAGCAGTCTTATTACGCTTGTGTGCTAAATTACACCAGAATTTGTTAACAAACCGATTTTTGCCGTTCCTCAAAGGGCCAACTTAGTAAACGGCTTATTTTTGGCAAGCTCAATATTTCGCGATTCAGGTCAAAGCTGGAATTTCTGAATAATTTGCTGGTTCTATCTGATTTGAGCGACGCAGTGGGATCTCAATATAGATTCCAATGTGTTTACATTTTACTGGAATTGTTCGTGGGACCTATTTTTCACAAATTGTAGGTGATTCGCGAAAATTGGGTCCTCTTAAAATTAAGTCGTTTTCAGTATTCATAATTTTATGTATTTGTCCAGAATATAACCTCCTAGAAAGTGTTTGTGAGCGTTTATTCAACCACACAAAATTCATGCACACACGTGCTAAAGGAACAATTACCTAAAACTTGCACCTTTTGCGATACATGCCTTGCACGTGACGTCACGCTAGGGAAGGACGGCGCCTGCACCATGCTGGTGGTTGACTTCACCTATCGTGGATGCGCTTGCCAAGGCGTAGGATGCCGCTAACTGCCCGACATGAGCTGACATGCACCATATTTTCAACATAGGTACCTAGTTGGGTTACGTGTGAACTTGGAAAAACATGCCAATCTTACGACGATTACGTTTAGCCAGTACTTGCTGAACTTTTCGGCATTGGTGCGAATCCGCTAGGAGCACAAAGCTTGATATGCTGGCGACAAAGTTTTGACCAAAAACTGTTGTGTCGCTAAAAAAAAAAAAAGCTTTATTGCACTTTTTTAAATTTGACAAGTGGCTCTAGGAATCGCTTGTAGAAAAATAGTTACGATCTTGCGAAATACTGGTAATCACGCAAGGTTACCGATCATAACCTACTTCCTGAGACAAGGATAAATAAAATAACGGACAAGACAACTCTCATTGTCTCAGAGTTTACATTATGATGTTTCCGAACTGCTCGTGCTCGCATACATATGCTGCCTGTGCAAAGGTTACCGTTTCTGCGGACGGCACAAACCGATGCCCCGGTGGCGGCGTCTCGGCGAGCCTACACACGGGGGCCGCTGCCGATCGATTGCCGTCTGGCTACGGCGAGCCTGCAGTTAATGAAAGTTATCGCACTTGTACTTTAAAAATGTACTTGTACTAAAAGAAAAGGAGCGCGTGCTTTAGCTGCTACTAGCAGTGAGCTTCCTGCGCCGCACGTGCTATAGCAAGCAAAGATAGCGGTGATAGCTTTCAGCGCACTAAGAGGCGCAATGCCGAGCTTGAGGAGTGCCGAGTAAAGGGCGTGAAGACGTTGGAGTAGGCCACGCACCCTCGGCCCTAGGCTCACTTCCAGGCGGCGCAGCCTGTACCGCGAGCCACGCGTTCCTCTGTTCGCATTTCATTTTTCCCGATAGTACATTACCCAACACTGGTTGAAACACTCCTGCCAAAAAGCGCGTTTTGTGGTGCCAGTCACTTGCGCTGTTCCTCACGACGATGCACCAAGCAAGAATAATTTGTCTCTCTCAGATATATGGCTTGCACTGCAGCGTGCATTTTGTACAACCGGATTTGATTTTCTCAGCAAGAGCAAATCGCAGACTTACAGCATAGAGTGCGATGACGTCCCATGCAGACCATGTCACGTGCCAACCAGTACAGTTTCCTGGTGAAATGCAATGTTTGCAACAGTAGCAAAAGTAATGTCAAGATTGTAAAGTTGTGCAGTATATATAGCAGTCTCAATGATGTACAGCAGCCTGATAAAATGTTAGAGAGTATGACTGATAAAGCACACAGCCGTAAAGTGAGGGCCCAAAACGTAAAACCGAATATAATATCAATCTCCCAAGGCAGTATTTAGGGAAATTTCGAGTTTGTGCAAGCTGATGCTACAAGTGTGACTTGTGTTAGGATTATAATAGTCTTTGTTTCTCCCTCGTACTATTAATATGTAATTTGGAATATGTTACATGTCAGGGTATTTCTTTTTGCAGCAAGGCATTATGCATCGGATTTTTTGAAGATTATAATTTATTATCTTCCTATTTCTGCACATTTCGTGTCTTTCCTTTCAGATCTATCATGTGAGCACAAAGTCCTTCTTGGCATACCCCACGACCAGTGTTTTGACACTGCCAAAGAGCAAACAAACATTCATGCTTCAGGAGACTCAACAGTTAGCATATTTTTGAGTATCGTCCTCTTGTGTCAGTCTCAAGCCGTTACGTGAACTTCATACAGGCAAACTTATTGATGATAATAAAATATCTCATTTCTGACCGAAGATTTGACAGCATAAGTAACAGGCCAATTTCCTTAATGTTATGCATCATAAGTAAATGAATTCCCAAATTATCTGAAAGATGTTTTGCAAATCTTCTCCGGCGTTTTATCCTCGACAGGCTCAGTGAATAAGTGATTTGGAAGAGCCTCAAAGGGGCCCTGCAATCATATTTAAGCGTCTACATTTTTTGCGGTTTCCACGTCTCTTGGGGTTCGGGCAAGCCAGCGGGCATGGAGAGAGTCACTAAATATCAGTGCGTCATATTTTAACCGGACGACGCGGAAACCTCCTCCACCGACGGGGGCGACCCGCGGTACCGAAAGCGCGCGAAATGTGACGTCTTCGGTCCTGGGCTTGCTACTGGTCAGAGCCGCTAAAAGCTTCTTTTTAGTCGAAATACAAAATATAAGTGGCGCGAACCGTTTCAATTATTTATAAAAGTAGTTTTGTTCAGTATTTGAGATCAGAAAAGAACAAATGCAGTTTATAAAGTACGGAAACAAGAAATGACCCGTCGACATACCCGCCACCAAGCGGTGGAAAAGGCGGCGCCTACTAGAAAGGAGTAGTGGGATCAGGCACCGACGAGCTGCAGCGAGAAAGGTCCTGGATGTACGCGGCGGCGCTGCGGCCGTATACGGACTCGAGGACCCGACCGGCTCTGAGCGTTCCGAAGGCCTTCGGTGAGCAGGTTTGTCTTGCGGTTTGGCCGTTTGGCGGTATGGCAGCGCGAAGTGGCTCCTGCTCTGAACTGATCTTTACCCCGTGTTTGCTGTCGTTTTTGGCCAATGAAGTGTCATGCCGAATTAGTGTTTAATCGCGCAGCAAGTGCAATGCGAGCCGCCCTGGCTGCCCGCTTCATACAGCCTATCCAGAACATGCTTTAGTGGCGCCCTCTCGCGCCGTCGACACGGAGTACGGCAGCCGTGAGCGCTCGCTAAGCTGACTACCCCTCCTCTAGTTTACGGCCACTCAAGCGACCAATGACGTCTTGAAGGAGGTTATTTTTTGCTTGTTTTTGTAATTTTAATTTGCCTATAACTTTTAAAATAAAGCGGAATTCGAGAAAAGAAAAGTTTCATTAAGTTACTACGTTCAGTGCGCTCAGGTTCAGTGCAAATTAAAAACCAGTAAAAAGTTTTATACCTTTAAACAAATTTTTGATTTTTAAGATGAAAAAAATAACCTGTGTTCCTGGCACTTGTATAATGTCTCAAACATATAGAAGTATATTATTGCCTCTTTTATGATGAACAGCAATCTTATTTGTCTGTGGGCTGGACAAAAACAAAGTACACAGGGGTGCCTGAAAGAACTATGAAAATTACGCACGCGTAGCATCAGAAAGTGGCCACTTAAGTAGCTGTCATGTCGAGTAGAGCATGATGTACTACTTTGTCCTATTTATCAAAAATTCACCAATTAGCAAGGGTGATGCATGTTTGCAAATTGAATTATCTGGCGTCTTGTCAAGAACAGAAATCTACAGCCATGGTTTGCCGTTCATATTGTATACGAAAATGTTCCCTTGGGCACGCTTGTTTTAGGTCAGAATCGATCTCAGTAGGAAGCTGTGTATAGATTTGACTGAACAATTCTGATCACTCTTTTCTACTTGATTCTTAGCGTGCATCACATTGCTGAGTGTAAAAAGTATTTGGAAAACGAGTGTTGTGATTGCCTTTCTTTGTGTTTCTTTAAAAGGTAGACTGAAAGGGCTCTTCCTAAAATTTTTGGGACATGTTAAAATCCTTTTTTTTCTTTACCAGAGCTAGAATTTTTAAAATTCTGCACTGGCAGAATTTCTGGATTTATGATGGGGACAACCGACACCCATTGGGGCTCACTAACCTCCCGCTGTCTAAACATGCAGCACGATTGCGGTTACAGGAACCTCGTGGAACACGGCTTGGCTTCAATGAGACGGCATTTGGCGAGTGCCTTTGGAGCCTGACTCCATCCAACAGTTCGATGGAACCGTATCAGTCTTCAGGTCACGGTGAGTTCATCGTTTCAACCTGTGGCTTTACTATGGCGGGTCGTAGGCTAGAACAGCTATTGTACAGCTGTCCTTGACGCCTAGGGGTCTGTGCTAATTCTGAGACCTTCCGCCAAGGATGGCATCCTCAGTAGAGTCCAAATAGAGTTCCTGTATAGACTTCCACGTGCTGCCACGCCGTTATTCATAGAGACTGATCATGTGAAGAGCAAAGAATCCTGCGGCATGCGCGCCGATGTACGTTCTCTTGGTCCTGTTTTCCAAGCATAGCGCCGTGCGCGGTGCTGTGTTTCGTTGAATTTAGTCACGTGACCGGCTGCAATCGATGCAGCTCGGCTCCTACACGTCCAAGGAGTGGCTTTCCTGCATCACTTTAGATTTTAATATGGCTAACGCCCAACTCTAGCTCCCGAAGGGAGCCTTTACAGGAAGTCAAAATCCCCCAAAAAGGGGTGCATGGGATGAAGGTTGGGCTTGGAGAAGATGGAATGCGCAAACTAGCAATTTTAAGGGAGGTTCATGGCAGTGGAGTGAATGTTGGGCAAGTTAAGTCTTGAGTTTCTATACGTGGTATTCCGGGCACTTCTGGCCACCTTTACAGGGTTCGAAAATCCTTTCCCGTTCGGGTATCCATTGTATGCTTTTAAGAGGCAAAATCTTGGCAAAGTTTTGTGGTTCATACTTCAATCGGTGGTTACGAAGATGCCAGAGTTTATAACGCAATTAAATGCAAAGGTGCAAGCGAGCTGGACATGAATGACGAAAATAATCCCTGGAGAAGGGGAACAAGAGGGACAAAGGACAAACACAAATCTCCAACACTGCTAGGTGACTGGTAGCGACCGAAACAATCCGCCTGGTCCGGGTATGGAGAGGTCCCGGGTTCCATACCCGGACCAGGTGGATTTTTTCGGTCGCGCACCAGTCACCTAGCTGTGTATGGAGATTTGTGTTCGTCCTTTGTCCCTCTTGTTCTCCTTCTCCGGGGATTATCTTCGTCATGCCAGAGTGTTGTGCGGTTGACTGCACGTCTTTGTTACGATAGATCTCCGTGAAATAAGACGCTGCAGGCCGTGGCCGTCGAGCGTAGCCACGGGGCTCAATTGTGGCCAGTCGCTTCGAATATGCGTCGATTTCACGAAGCACTTGGAATCCTCACTTTATTTTTATATCCATGTTGCACACACCTGACTTCCAGTGAGTGAAGACACTCACATATAAAGATCGATCAAAAAATAATTTATGTCTGCCACTTTCAAACGTTCAGGCAACAATTAAATAATATAAATAAACTTGCATTTTAGTTTGAGGCCTATGCTGCCATAGGTGCCATACATGAAAAGTTACTGCCTCTACTTTTTAGACATTTAATAATTCAATAATATATTTTCTTTTTGTTAAAGCAAAATGTTTTTACTCACATTAAATTTTGGGCGCTGGCATGTTTGTGACCAGACAGTTTATGTGACAGTCTTGAATGAACACCAGCTAAGAAACACTCAGAGAAAAAAGGTGTAAATTTTTGGAATGTGCCAGGAGAGCACTGATGATTGGGATCTTTCGACGTATACCTGAACTTGGGAATCCGCTAGCCGGCCCTTTGCACGAGATAACCTGAGAGTCACAAAAGCTTTTTCTTCTTTTAGGCGTGCAATAAGGTGTCTCTTCATAAAGCAGGAAATGAGTCGTAGTAGGAAACTATTGGTACCATCCACTTGGTTCTATTATTCGTGCATGTCGTCATGCACGACGACATGTGTCTGCATGGTATGTCCCAGGAGCTTCGCGTGATCCGCAGCAAGTTGGACACAAATCTTGTTTCCTTATCTTATCACCAGTTTTCTAGAATCTTCAGCAGCCTTTTCAAGTCTACATCTGAGATGTCTTCACGTGAATATCAATCCTGAAATTGCTGTGGTAGGCAGACGTTGCAGTCGTGACATCTCCACTTGTCGGCAAAAATGCAACACTTACTTTTTGGCGGGTGCAAGCACAGGCAGCACAATCACTTTGCATTCTTCAAGGGTAACTCTGGCACCTTTTCTCGATTTTAGGGTTACGACGGTTTTTAGTGAAGAAAGTGTTCCTGAATTACTGAGGTGTCCGTTTTTTTTTTTCTATGTGTTTTGCAGTTTTGTAGATATCCTATCTCATTATTCTGTCTCGAGTGTGTACTGACGAAAGCGAAACTACCGACTCGAGCCTGATGGCAACCCTTGTGATCAGCTGCATGGCCACCGTGTTACATAAAGTTTGTATTGCAATATTACAAAACATATGACTGGCCTAGTCTAAAGAGCAGTTCCAATCATTCAGGTAAGATGCTGGTGCTCTGCAGATATCAAACATTTGTAGCAAATATTAATACACGTCCATAAAGTTGCCGGCCAAAAAGAGACTGCTACGATGAATGCAGGCTCAGAACGAGCCCCCACTTACCTTCTGAGAAGAACTACAATCTTGGTAGTGTGCAATGCATGTTGCAGAAGTGTTGTGGAAGCTAATCGTAAGCTTGCACTGAGCAGGAACGGACTAAACTATGGCTGCCAGTGAATACCACCTTCGACACCACAACGCGCTTGAGCGAGCACGGAGTCCATAAGCTTTCCGTGTGCATCGCCTCAGTGGCGGCCACGAGGGTCCAGCGGCACCCAGGGCGGCAGCCCGCCGACCCCCCCCCCCCCCCACTCTCGCGTGGCCCACCGCGACTCCCCCCCCGCCCCCGCCGCGAGCCGCCGCAACCTCCCCCCCCCCCCCCGACCAGGTCCGCCGCGACACCCCTGAGCCCTGCACCCGGGCGGTGCTCCACCCCCTTGTGACGCCACTGGACGCCTAGAGCACCCTACAACCTACGGCCACTAAAACATAACAGCGCAAATTACCTCCTGGAACATCTACAAACGGACAAAAGGACACGGAGCTCGCTGGACTTCGTCAGTGCTTTGGTGGTGTGTGCATGCGTTCGCACTTGTGTTAGCAGAGACAGCTCAGCATTGGAGGTGGAGCTGTTAGTCTCAACTTCAAGGGATCGTCCAGTCGAAACCGGAAGTACTTAAGTTCTTGCGCTCGTGTGACGTCGAAGGGAGCCTTCATGCAGACGAACGTAATTTTTATTTTGATATATTATCTCCCGTTATTATTTAAACCTTTCATGAGCATATGTAAAACTAGCACCCGAATTTCGCCAGTGTCAATGGCTGACATCCGTAGGCGCTGCGTGACGTTACAAAACACAAATTTTTGTCGGGTGGTTGGGATAACAAGCGTTGATCGATGGATGTCTTGTATTTATGTTTCGAATTATATAGTCTCCTAGGCTGTACCCTACTTAAATAAGCTTCTTTTAATGCAGTTCCCAGCATGTGCAAAAAAGTTCACGTCTTTTAGCAAGAAATTACTTGAAGACAGCCATAAGCTTCGAGCAAACGTATGCCATTTCGAGCAAACACTAACTGCGACGGCCACCGATCAAACTAGGGGCGCTTGCAAAGCAAGGATGCAGATTTCGCCTCAAAGCGCTCACTAAGTAGCACGAAGCGGCATCTGGGTACACATGTCAGCGGATCCACTGGATCGGTGATGAGGCTGCGGTCGTTCTCTCAGAGGCGATGTCCACGGGTCGAGACAAACGGCGACCGTCTCCAAATGCTTGTCGTCACTTGACTTGGACGAGCTTGGTGAATCGTAGTCACGCTTCCATTTTCTACACGCGGGTCAAACAGAACCGGGCTACACGCTGCAGTAAATGCAGCTTCTGTATCGTTTCCGGATGGCCTAGCTGTTGGTTTCGGTTTCGCTGCATAATCAAATTTATTGATCCGATTTGGGCAAGGAGTGGATGGACGTAGTTTAATATCGTTGGCACAGCATCACACCTCACCTTACGGGCCTTCTGTCCGCTTAGAGCTCAGCTCAGTAGTCTCTCTTCTGTGGAGATGACTGCTGCATAAGCGGGATCTCGATCTCGACGGAACCTAGTCCTCACGCACGGCGAGTGATCCATTCGCTTCGTCACTGCACGTCATCGCGGAAAGTGTGCAACGTCATGTCTTGGCTCGCGATGTAGCTGCCCGGGTGGTTGTGGCACCCAACCACGCAACAAAATCTCGCCCAACTACGAAATAAGTCTAGCAACAACTGCAAAACGGGCTGACACTGAGGCAGACAAAAATGCTCGCTTTGTGTTTTGTGACGCGCAGAGCTTCAATGTTGCCAACGAAAAGCAGCGTTTACGCTTAGAATGTGATTGAGCAGCATAAATTCAATTACTCACACAGAGGGCATATAAAATTCAGATATTGCACGATGATCCGTCTCGAGGCAATAACAATGATATTCAATTGTTTTCTCGAATACAAAATTTGACCGGACAATCCCTTTAAGGGTGAACAGAGTATGGGGGGCCTGTGATCGGGTGTGTTGGCCAGCTGGTAGAACAGGGGCGAGAGCGCACGCCTCAGAAACCCAGGGATCCCTAGGCTCGATTCCCACCACTTTTAGTCCTAACCTGAATGAGAGTTGCACTGGAGAACGGTCGAGTAATCACTGTTGCGTTATGCACGTTAACCATACCTGCTCCTTTTAGTCATAGAGGTATGAGCGGAGAAACTATGAATCGCATGAAATGCCTGCTATGCACCCGCGTTCGTGGCGTGAAGCACTGTTAAGACGTTATGCTATATATTATTTTGCCACAAGTGTGGGTGAAACCGCAGGTACAATCGCAAGCATGATGCTCCCGGCAATGTTTGCATCTCGCCGAACGGATGAGCTGATCACTACCCCTAGACCACTGAAGAGGTGGATATCGTACTACAGCACAGAAAGAATGTTGTGAAACCACTGCAAACCAGTGTGGAACGCGCTGTGAATGTAATGATGGAGCTCCTCATTTTGGTTGTGCAAACAAGGCGACAGCACACTGCACGAAGTTTGTGAAGTCCCTGCCCAGGAACCATGGAGTATACGCGGCTTGTGGACAAGGATCCGGCCGTGGCAAAACTGTATGATGCAAAACCCTTGTCCAGATTCATGAAGCTCAACTACTTTGATTGGAATAGCCACTTTTCGGAACTGCGTTTCGTGAAAAGAAAGGTGAGCTAGATAAGAACGGGGATGGAACATGGCCAGTGGACAACCGTAAGTGGCAAGCTTATCCATTTCTTGTAAATAGCTGTAAATAAATTAGTTTGCATTAATTAACAATATCATGTTCATTTGTGCGCAAAACTTTGGTGCCAAACCCGGGAGTAACAGCTAATTCAAGAGATACTTCGAGGATCCATCTTGGATTTGGCAACGACTAAAGCAACGCATCCATAGGCCATGGAAAGACTCGAGGGAAAACAAACTGGCCTGCAATCTCAGGTGACCAAACTTCTGTACTAAATCAATTCCTACACCGGAGCAATGAGAAAACCCGAGGGAACCTTGGCATGTTAATCAGCAAGGCTTATAGCCTTCCAATTGCCCAATGAATCGAGGTGGACAATGCCTATTGAGCCACTCATACTGGACTTGAGGAGTTGAATAAACTTTATACTAATGTTTAAATATGATGATTGGATCGTCACGATACGTTGCTTAAAAATTCAAGAAGAATTGAAAGATGTCCAGGCAACGGTATCATGACATTCTAGGTCTTCACCGAGTGAATAACTACGGAAACGCAACGACGGCGCTGCTTGTCGAAAGTGAAGCTTTCAAAGCTCGAGCTGCTTGTAGTTTGACGGGCCAAAACATCTCATGGCAAGAGTTCTGGGAGGAGTTCGAACAAGTGGTACACACAAACAACCAAATGAACGACGCTGGACAAGTTTGGATGCCTCAGGTCTGCGGTGAAAGGCTAAGCGGCGATTGCCATCAAGGGTTTGCCTCCACCATCGCGGTGATATGAGGATGCTAGTGCTTCTGTTGTAAAAGCGATTTAGCAATCGGCTGAACCCGTGGTCCAGACGTATACGCAGAAGCTCCTGAATCTGCTCCTGTTGAGAAACATCGATCGACGCTCGGGTCTCCGTAGGCTCCACGACACTTAGTTTTCCATCTCCGAGGATCGGAGGCACTAGCGACAGAAAGAGCAGACCTTCGGTGCTACGCTGTTTCCAGTGGTCCAGCACGCACTGCCAAAAGAAATTCTGCTGGATTTTAATAGAATATAGTGAACAAAGCAAACATTTGACTCTTTAAATGGGGGAATTTTCGCAGATCCGCAGGATTCTCAGGAACGCAACAACGGGAGACAAATGTCGTATAGAGTCGTGATCGCCTAAGACGGCGACGGCATCTTTTTTATTTTCTTTTTTTCATCCACTGTACCCTGCAAGCCTATCAAGAAAATCAATAATAAAGCTTTAGGCTGCATAGAAAACTGTCCGTCTCTATATTCTGTTACGGCATTGAGTAGCAGTGCGCCCCTTTTAGAGGCCGCGAAACAGCTGGCGGCGGCCAGCTGTGCTTAGTAATTTCAGGTGGTAATGCCGGCCGCAGAGCGTCTGTTCTGGTCGCTCCCGCTGCAATGGACGCAGTCGCAGGTACGCTGTCGTTGCACATGTCTGAACCAGCCTTCCGCCCCTCCCGAGAGCGTAAAGTCAACGTGGCTACATCGCTTGACATCACGTATCAGAGGTAACGCTGCGATGTCAAACGCTAGTCTGAGCTACGGGCTTCTGCCCTCAACCGAAAATCGAAGAACGCCCGGAAGCGTGTCATGCGTTTATCGCCCTCGAACGCGAATAGACTCAAGCGCTGCATATCGCCCACATCGCATCGTCGGAGTGGGCGCCATAGGAAATCATCCCCAGGTCGGCTGTCCGCGCATCTCGACCTCCAACGGATCAGGTGCTGCCGAGCCAGGAGAACGCCCGCCATGATCGAGTCTCAACGACAAAAGAGGTTTGGCCGACGCGGCTACCTTTGGGATCACTGCGCCGACGGAACGCCGCCCAACGCCATTGGCCCGAGATATTTTTGATGCGTTTAGCAGGACCAATGCAGAGTGGTTTCGCCGGATGGATCCAGGTTTGGCGTCTAAATTCAGCTGTCATCATCAAAACACGAACTCAAAAACCACTTGAGTGTCCCTTTAAATGGGGAATTTTCACGAGATCCGATGATTCTCAGGAACGAACAACGGAGACAAACACCACTGAACGAGGTATCGCGCCACCATTTTCACAACTGCTTGATTTTTTGAGAGCGTCAGTCGAGAAGAAACAGAAGAGAAAAGTGAGAAAAAGGGGTTATGGAGAACGCATTAATCCATCACAGCAGCAATACTGTGATTGCTGTCTTCTATGCAAACAAAAATACCATATGAGAGCCGCCTGCTATGCTAATATTTGATCAAAGAACAGAATGCTGCATTAGGGCGAAGATGCTTCCGTTATGAAGTGGAATCACTCAACCTAATGAGTATAAAAATAGCATGCAATGGCAAGGTGTTCAGGAAGGTACACACAACATGACCATCTGACTCACCAGTCATCCAAGGTAGACAAAATGCAACGAGTATTCCAGTGAATCTAGAATCCACAAGCGGAGCCGCCAGGCCGGACGTTCCGCTCCAGACCTGCAAGCATCTGGTGTGCAGAGAAACAATGCTACGTTCGTGCTCTTTTCTAACGGCGAGAGCCAGTGTTCGTTTTTTACTAAGAATATTTCCGAATGACTCAAATGCAAACCTCAGGGGCATGACGCCGATAGTCAATGTGTTTGGTGGACATCAATCCAAACGAGTATTCCACAGGGTGCTGTCTTACTAATGGCCTAAAAGGACAAGATCTACCAGCTGTGGTTTTTCGAACGGACGTGATATGCGATCAGAATATACCGATCCAGAACCCAGTTTGAAGAAATTACTTGGGCAATTGAGCTGCCAACCCAATCCTACCACGATGAGCAACGAGGCGAATTGATCTTCTACCGGCTCAAAGCATTACTGGGATCTGGCGGACGGGAAAGACCTGAACACACCAAAGAAAAACTGCAGTGCCAGAACAGTACGGGATGGAGTATCTAAGGCCCCGTGAGAACACCTGTTCAAGACATACACTGCATGCAAACGGTCGTCCGGTGCACCGTGCAGAGCCGAAACAGCAGACTACTTGAACGTTTGGACATTAGAGTCAGTCGTAAGTGACCGAAGGCCAAGGACACAACCGCATAAAACGAGTGCTCGGCTCTTCAAGAGAGCACGGACAGCGGTTGCCATGACACGAAGCTGCTCTTCCCTGGAAGCCAAACGAAACCTCGGCGACAACAGAGAAATATCAGAAAAATTGTGAGCCATTCCACTTTGTAAGGTGGATGACCAGCAAAGCTGTCCAGCCACCCACAGATGTGACACAGAATTTTAAACAAGGCAAACACTAGCTTTTTTGTCACGAGTCAGCACGACGGGATTGCCATAACGCATGCATGTCGAGTGACTATTGCCGGCCCTGGTGAGCCTGATGGAAACTAGACACATGTGATGGACTGCCACCATGCGGAAGGAAAGGGAAACTAGGCAGAGCGTTTCGGAACAACGACTAAACAGAGGGCGGCGCTGCCTCAACACCTAGAAACTAAGGCCAGCGGTCTTCCATGACGTCGCAGTAAGGGAAGGCCATTGGGTGTGTGCGTCAAAGTGAAGGCAACGCGCGAGATCGCACTGTTGTAACGCTGTTTTAGTCATATACGCGTCTTATTAATAAATGAAATGACAGCGATAGCAACGGTCTAGACAACGACTTTATTACACGGGCAAAACATCTCTACGCGCTGAATAATCGGTATGAAATGGACTACGCATGCATGCGTAAAGACGTCTATAGAGAAAATGTTATTGTTTAAGTTGGAAAATACAGAAATACTTCGACAAATGGCGACGACACGAAAGTGATTGGACACACAGCAAAACAGATCACAGTTAAAAATCAGGCGATAGTCAATGTGACGCTACAGACAAGTGTCACCTATTATCAATCATGCAATGTTATTATGTAAGCAGTCACTGAATTTTCGTGCATTATACCTCAGCCACATGGCAAAATTAATGCAATTTTGATCAATGACATTATTACGTTGACAAATGAGCTAGCTTACACCTGGATAATGACTCAAGACCGCGAATTGATTAAGGGGGGACGGGTTCTAGAAATGCAAAACGCGAAAAGTTAATTGTTTCAAAATTTGCATTTGGGTGCCTTACATGTCCAAGCACCTTTCCAAAATATTATAGCGTGAATTCAAACCAAAGTATAAAAAACGATATCAGTTGCAGGGAACGCGCTAAAACCTCCCTGAAAGAGAAAACCGACGTGAAACGTTCAGCCCGTCAGGTAGCGCCAAGCCGCCGCCATTTTGGTCTGCTCAAAGCTTGTTTCGTTTATCTACAACTTTGGCGCGATTAAAAACGATGTCCGCCGGGAAAGCAGAATACCGCGATCCCCCCGAGAAAGAAACCGAAGCTACCGACACTAAGAGTTAGCATCGGCCGCAGCGAGCCTCGCTATTAAGTCGGGCGCACGCCTCTCCTGAAAATGTCATTCTCCTCCTCTCCTTCCTCGTGGCGCCGGAAGGAGTCGCAGCAGCCGATCATCGCTTGTTTGTCATCTGCTAGCGGCTGCGCTTTGGCTTCTACACGTATTTCTCGGCGCTCGCTTTGTTTTGTTTAGGCCAACGCCTCGGTTTAGCCGACGCCTTTAGGAGACATCGTAGTGATCGGATGCCCAGCATGGAGCACCCAACGCAGCGTGCGCGGCGCGCGTTTGAAGCGCCGGTGGTAGAACAAGAGGACTTCGTCGACGCCAGCCGCTGTTATGCGCGTGGCGATGTGCGGTAGCCCCAGCCGCCAGCTGAATCATCTTCCGAGGTGCCCGCTCTGATGGAGCAATGAAAAAGACGATGGGCTTCGGCCCTGGTGCGCACGTACCGACTTCGCATTTCTACACGGAAAGCGAAAGTGTTCAACGTAGCGCCGTAGGCTGATAGATGAAGTAGGATTGCCGCAAGTGTCCGCTACACAGCGAAGTTTGACCCTTCAATGTCACTGTCGAGTGATAAGAGACAGATTGTACGTCCGTGGTTGTAGATCGTGATTTGAATTGTTGAACGTGTTCTTTCGCACCACCAAATGTTGAGCAGTGCGGAATTGCTCGCCTTTCACACAAGCTGGTGCTTTGAAAACGCCCCATGTCTCTCTAAAAGCCCTCTTCTGAGGGCTAACTCAACTGTAGTATATGGGGCTGCTTTCCTACCCCGTGTCCTCCCTTTGTATGAAATTCAAACCAAAGGCATTCCACCCATCTAAAGCTCTCACACGTTAAGAAGTTATGCATACCCAAATTTCAAAGTCAGATTTTCTCAGCTTGGTTTTTTCAGCCTTCTTCAGCCGAAGGCTTTTGATCCACTGGCGCTCAAACCGATTTTCATAAACTTGGTACTATTTTCTTTGGAATGAATCCATAGACTGCAAGCTAAAGCTATTTTTATTATGATATTTTGTGGTATTATAAAACTGGCGTTTCATTATTAGACATTGTTATAGCCCATTATATAGTCTTCTATTCATTTTAATTTTTACATGATTATATGGTGCTAAAGAAATAAAAATAGCTTTAGCTCTAGTGGCATTTCTTTAGGAAGCAATTGATACCTTTTTTTCATTAAAATTAATAGGAAGGTATTTTAAAATTTTTCTGAAATTAGCTAATTAATATTTTTATTTTGTTAAACTTTTGTCAAAGAAGTGATATCTAGAAATCTGATTGCAGTTATGAAACATGCACAGTAAATTGCATGCCTGTGCAAAAATCATTGAAATAGACCAATAAACAAAAAATATTTTTTGAGAACCCACTTCCCTCCCTTAAAATCCTGTATCATTTATTGAAAATATCATTTAACTTTTCCTCTGTGGCAGGAGCAGAGGTCGGCATATTAGGCCGCCCCTTCACTCACCCTCACCCCTCACAGCCACACTCCCACGCTCAGTCCTCCCCACTCACCCCCACCTCACAGCTACACCTCACCCTCAGCTCCCTCACTCACCCCTCACTAACTCACACTCATCTTCAGCCCTTCACTCACCCTCACGCCCCTCACGCACTCACCGCCCTCACGGCACTCACACCCCTCACGCACTCACGGTCCTCACAGCCCTCAGCCCTCACGCACTCATGGCCCCCACGCCCCGCCACGCACTCACCGCCCTCACGGCCCTCACACCCCTCACGCTCACAGCCCTCACGCCCTACGCACTCATGGCCCTCAAGCCCCTCACGCCCCTCACGCACCATGGCCCTCTCACGCCCTCACGCACTCACCGCCCTCACTGCCCTCACGCACTCACGGCCTTCACAGCCCTCACGGCCTCACTCACCCTCACACTCATGCACTTTCCTGGTCTCAGAACCATCCCTACCTGTTCACCTCATCTGTGAGCATTGAGGGTGAGTGAGGGTGAGAGTGAGCGCCCCTATGAGCGAGGTTTACAAGGCTACAGATTGCAGTCAAACTTGCAGTTTTTACGTGCCAAACCAACGACGTGGCATCTGGGTACGCCCCAGCGGACAGGACCGTACGACACTTGGACCAATCCTGGGATCTTTTGACGTGCAATCGAAAGCTCTGATCACATCGTAGCACCTCCTCCGCAATCAGCCTCTGTCAGATTATGCGGCACCTAGGCCGGGATTCGAACCCGCCACATGGGGATCCAGTAGGCCAGCGCCCTCGCTCGGAGCCACCGGGACGATTGTAGGAAGCAGGCCCCGCCGCCTGCGCTGGCGTCGGCCCAGCGCGCCTCGGGGTCTTTAGAAGGGTGTCAGCCACGTCCGGCCCCCGCGGCCGGAGCGTGCTGCAGGAAGCCTCGCTCGCCAGCTCGCGGGTCCGGCTCAGTTAAAGGGCGCCCATCGTGTCCCAGGGGATCCACTGCGACAAGCTACGGGCGGTCCCGCTCGCTTCTTTGTAGGCTCGCAAGTATTCTTGATGGCGTGCGCTGGGCGCTGCCAAGTACATGGACCAAGGCAGGCGCTTATAGGGCCTGACGCGTGGCAAGGCTCCCGATGTGCTTTTGTTACCAGTGAACATCATATAGGGACTTCACTCAGTGCAGTCTGTGAACAGGGGGATTTGTATATTTTTCAGCAGATATTTCATGCTCTGATAGCGATAATCGCGCTACATCGACAAATCGACAATCAGAGTTTTGTTACCGGACCTATCAAAGCGCATCGGAGTGCTTAGCACAACCTGCTGAAACCCTGTACTGTCAAGAGTATACTATTATAAAAACTATCAAGTAGTGTGCGATCGTATTGACTGTTCGTACTGTATGCTACAAACTATCACTACATCCGAGCCGGTGCAACGAAAACTATTGATGACACTATCTATGGTCGACCAATGCCGAAAACATCGACACGGGTATATCGGCACCGATTAGTTGAAAACCATTGATACTGTACCATTAAAAATAAAATTGAGTAACGTTGGTAACAGTAATTGATAATCGTCAACATTTCCGGGCTGACTTTGGCAACCCAGGAAATATGCCTAAAGCTTATAAGAATTACCATGACGGAGCCTTCAGTAGTATGACAAGAGGGTTTTCTACTTTCGTTCAACTTCGAGCACGCTTCGTATGAGACAAAAAAACATTTTTTTTCTCGGCGCTTACAGTTTACACCCGGCATTTAGCTGCAGAATGTTACCTGCTAAAAGTATTTGGTTCCGGTTTTGAGTTTTAAGTGTCTAAAAATGCAAAAAAGAGCAAATGCCGACGTAGGATTGGACGACGCTTTGCGTGGCGTTTTTGAACCACTCCTCAATCTCAAAGTATTCGAAAAGAGAGTTTTGACATTTTTTTGAAAGATAGTTTCGATATTTTTTTGTTGTGATATATATGCAAGTCAGGTGAAACTACATTCCATCTACTGTTTGCCATTCGAGGATCCAACCTTGTAAAACTCCCCAAACATGCTCTCCGTCAACAACTGCTTACCTAAACTACTTAATTGTTTTGTTAGTCGCACTCTGCTAAGTATTGTTTTTGTACATAATACTTCACGTGTAGAAATGATCGCATTGCCTTTCGACATGTAATAGTTCTGTGTCTGAATACATTACGAGCACTGAAAAATAAACTATGAAACAGTAAGGAGGCTTCACTTTTCGTACCAATTTCAGCACGCTGTATAAAAAAAACATTTTTAATATTTTTCTTTTTGTTTTTTGCTTGAGGTGTTTTGATTTACAACTTTATTTTACCCAGAATCTCATCTCCGCCTCGAAAGTGTATATGCATCTGGTTTTGAGTTTTAAGCCCTTGAACAGGCGCTGAAAATGATTTGGTTCTATTATCAACATGAATTTAGCATTAAAATATAAAATTTCTGCATTTAAAAATTTAGGCTTTCCTATAGGGAGCGTATTTTACTCTAATGTTTTACAATATTATAATTTTATATATTTAACGTAGTATAGATTATGTAGCGCATGGGTTTAGGCTTGAGGCCCTCCAATCATGGTGACCGCAGAAATTGTCTGAAAACCCGCCTCCTGCAGTTACATTTTGATAGTGCTTAGACGTTTGGAATTGCAAACTTGTTATTATACGCATAACGACATTCATGTTTTTATATGAGTGTTTATTCAACGCTCCCTTGATTATTATAATAAGAATAAAATATACAGCTATAACCCATAAACCCACCATCAACATTTGCTCTTTTTAGCACATTTAGAGGCTTAAAACTCAAAACTAGTGCATAAAACTCTGCCAGAATGTATTCTGGCTAAAAAGAAAAGTGTAAAAAAACGCAACGCAAAAAAAATTAAAAAGGTTTTTTTTTACTGTTTTTTTTTACAGCGTGTAGAAATTGAACAAAAAGTGAAAACCTTCTTGTTTCAAAATTTATTTCTCAGTACTCATACGTGATTAAGGCACAAACTTTACATAATGTGGAAGGCAATGAAAGGTGTCTACACGTAGTATTATATTAAAACCAAAACTAAACATATAGTCCACAAAAAAAAAAGAAATCCGCAGTTTAGGTTACAGTTGTTCGCTGGAGGCATGTTTGGGGATTTTTACGAAGATTGGATAGACGAATAATAAATAGTAGATGGAATGTCGTTTTACTGACTTGCATATATATCACAATAAAAATATCGAAACTCTCTTTTGAATACTTTGACATTGAGAGTGATTCAAAAACGCCACACACGAAAAATCGTCAAATCCCACCATCGCTCATTTGCTATTTTTTAGCATTTTTAGAGGCTTAAAACTCAAAACCAAGGCAAATACTATTAACGGAATGTATTCTGGCTAAAAGAAGGGTGTTAAAAGAACGCAACGCGAAAAAAAAAAAATTAAAAATGTTTTTTCTTTTTTTTTTATACAGCCTGCTGAGGTTGAACGAAAAGTGAAAACCCTCTCTGTTTCATAATTTATATCTCAGTACTCGTACATGATAAAAACGCAAACTTTGCTTAATTTGGAAGGCAATGAAGGGTTCTACACGTGGTAATATTTTAAAAGCGATACTAAACATAGTCGACTCAAAATAAAATCCGCAATTTAGGTCACAGTTGTTCGCGGAGGCATGTTTGGGGATTTTTACAAAACTTGGAGCGACGAATAATAAATAGCAGTTATAATGACGGCTTACCTACATGCCTATATATCACACTAAAAAATATAGACGTTCTGTTTTGAATACTTTGAGATTGAGAGTGATTAAAAAACGCCACACACGACAATCGTCAAAACCTCGTAGTTCTTTCTCGCTTCTTGAGATTTTTTTTTCTCAGGAACTAATCATGTCAGGACATGAAAATAAAAAGGATTGTTCTTCTAGGAACATTTTCAACAAAATATAAAAATTTGAAGCAAAATAAAAAATACGACTGCCACTACGTTGCCTGAATCCAAATGAAACCGCCCATATATATATATATATATATATTCACAGAATATTTGCCCTTTAAAGGATGGTTGTCGAAGGATGCCAAAAAAATGGTCTCAAGAAACGTTTCGGGCCTGGTAGGCTCTTCGTCAGTCAAAAAAGACAACTTCGTTTTCCTTTTCTTTCAATTAGAGAAAAAACGGCCGCAAAGAAGAAGAAGAAGTAATTGGAAAAATGCTTACCGTTTAGCGGGTACCTACTCAAGTAAATTCTCGCTTAAAAGTTTAATATATCCCGATAAAAAAGCAGTAAATATTATTCAAGTAGTTGAATATAATATTATTATTATCACAAGACCAGTTTTTGGGACATGTGGTTGGACATAATCCAACTATACCTGGTGTCATGTGAAGCCAATGAGAGGCTCAATGTTAAGCGTTTGCTCGTGTCAAATTAAACAATGAAGCGAGAAAAAAAACAAAAAAAACGCAACAGTGCGGCACCGGTTAGAAGATCTCAATTAAATGTCCATAAAAAACGATGGCAATGACCTTCGAATCAGTTAAGGCCCTATGGGAGGAGTGGTTCCCAGATATCTCAGAACGGGCCCCTTCCGACATTTGCAAAGCTGAGATGACGCTACGCCACTGCCGCACTGGAACTAGCGTGGCCTTAAATCACACAACGGTTGTCGCTCTACCCAGTTAAAAACGACCAAACTAATAGTACACAGAGAGTTGGTCAGAAATTGAGTCCGCCAACCAGTGGCCGGGATGGTCTAATCGGTTGGCGTTTGCCCAACAGACGGCGAAGGTTAGCGGTTCAATCCCCGCCCTTGGCCCAATATTTCGCCAGCTCTCTTCCCTTTCCTAACTTTAATGCAATAAATTCAATAATCACCTTCTCCCCTCTTCATTCACAACATCACTACGGCTGCACTTGTCAATTCTGTCACTATTCCCAATATATATATATATATATATATATATGCCTGCAGAAATGTATAATGTGCTAGAGTGATATGATTTATTTTATAAAGGGTTGCTGTGAAATTTTGATGAGAAATAAAAGATTGGAAGTAGTGCATACATCACTGGTTGAGTCTGAATGAAACCGCGTTTGAGACTCGCCGCTTAGTGCTCAACGTTGTTTCTGCTGTAGCTGGACACTGGTTGAGATAACTGCAAACGGGCGCATTACCACTTCCCCATCGCTTATAGGACTCCGAAACATTACTTTGGAACGCATCGCCCCTTCTTCAAGCGCTTCAATTCAATTGTCCTAATCTCAAGTTAACTCAAACTTAGAACTCGAGCGAAGTTCACCGCTTTGACCTACACGTGAATTCAACAATAGTCAATACATACCTGAAATTTTCTAATTCGCCATTGATCTTGTTGCGGCACTCATTAGCAAATGTATACATGTCTTTGAATAGCTTTTTTCTTAGCATAATTCTATTTCCAGTAAACGCATATGCTACAAAATAGTAGTACAGGGTTCAAAAACTGGGAAGACGTGCCAGCTTGCCTACAACCTTGCTACACTCTTCCGCCATGCATGTGCTCATGTCTACTACATTCTAATTGCTCTTTCGTGTGCTTGATACCTCAATTTGGTTTTAATTCATTTTTTGGCTCATTTTCAAGGTGACTTTTCAACTATAAGTACAAGCCAATCTATTGGTGCAACTGGGTCGCCTTGTGCAATAGAACTCCAAGAAAAAAAATTAACATGCCAGATGTTTTTGAAGATAAATTCCTTGGCTGTGGATCAAATCGCAGTGCAGCTGATTTGTATCACGAGTGACTTAAGCTTGCAATCCATAAATTCATAAAATTCATAATTACAAATGGTCACAGTGTTTGTGAGAAGTTAAAACACACTTTATACTTTAATTACATGCCAGCAGGGTTTTCGCAAAAGTTCCGGCTTTTCTGCAAGCGCTAATTTTTGGCATTAGTGCTTCTGAGGGGATACGAGCCTACTCATCGACAGGTGACCCTCTGCCGGGAAGTAAAGATGCGATATAAGAGCCCAGCACCAAACCTTTTGTTCTCAGTCAACGAGTGCGTAACGGACCGAATGACTGACATAATAAATATTGATCGACACATGAAGCAAATATGATTTTTCAGCAGTGTCTTTAACGAAATAAACAGTGAACTGATCGCCCAATTTCTTCAATGTAAAGAAATAACGAAACTAAGTTTCATATTGTGTTACCGGATAGAGTGTACTAGTGCTCAAAATCAACCAATATCAACATGATGTTTTGAGGATATTTGTCCAGAAAGTCGTGCTTGTGCACTTTTTTCTTCCTGAACAGCGATACAATTAGAACAAAAGAGTAGAGGCTAAGGGCGATTCGCTCGCAGTTCACTAGCGTTTGTATGCGCGCGCCGTCTGCAAAGCTTTCTAAGTCAGAGCGCTCTAAGCAGTAACTTCTACTTATAGAGCACATCCGCCCGCTTTTTCATCCGCCTGTCAACCAGTAAAACGCCACTCGTTCACCGGCGACTAACGCTGTCTGAAGCGGCGAGTGAGCGAACTCTTAATCATTCCAACCCAGCTTCTTTTTTCTCAAACATAACAAAGAAAATGGCCAACCTAACGCTTAGTTGCGCAAACTGCCGCTATCAAATATCGCCTAGCAGTGAGCCTTAGCTCAGCACAAACTCCTTCTTCTACCCGCACCCAATAACCAAACCGCAGAGCAAGCATCCGCGCAGCGTAGATTCTTCTAGCAGGTGAGCGCCGATCTTTCTTTTGGGAGATGCCGCAGAGGCCCCAAGGGCCACACGCCACGCGCGACCACTCACTAATTGTTCACCTTCAAGCGAAATCGGGCCTCACAGAGAGCTCATCGCCTCGTAGGGGGCCCCACATGCAAATGGAAGTGCTTCATTTGAGCTCAGATCCCTGATGAACTGATGCCTTTTACGCTCCCCACCGCCCTTCCGGTCCTTACACCCTCACGACTCATAGTACCCACGCGCCTCACCGCCCTCCACGCACGCACTACTAACAGCCTCTCCCGCACCTGCGCCCCGCCTCCCGCCCACTCACGCGCTCGTTGGGCCCCCGCTTCTCAAGCGCGTATTCATGGTTCTCACACCCCTCACGGCCCTCATGCCCCTCGCGCACTCACCCCCCCCCCTAACGCCCCTCACGCACTCAAACTCCTCACTCCTACTCACCGTTCTCACATTACTGATGGTCCCCTCACGCACTCACCGCCCCTCGCACGCCCCTCCCGCAGACTCATACTCCTCACACACTCACACACACTCATCGCCCCTCAGTTTATTAAAACAGCTTGTCCCCAAAAACGATCAATTCCAAAGCAGAACCAAGCTCCTTGTTTGTCATCATCACCGGCACGAGGTATCACGCGGAAATATCGCTGCCCCTGATTGGGATGCAGCCGCTTTTCAACGTCTTCAAATTGCTCCCGAGTTGCTCGCTTGTTTTGAGCTTCTCGGACCCGATCTTCGACCAGGCCTGTGCTCTGATCTAGGGAAAGCTTGGGGACAACCCTGCCAGGGCAAGACCGAAATTGCTGAGAAAGTCTGCTCGACCTGAGGGGGCCTCAGCTGCACTCATGGCCCTCCACACCCCTCACCGCCCTCACGGCCCTCATACCCCTCACACCCCTCACGCACTCATGACCCTCCACCCTCTGCACTCAGGCCCTCGCGGCCTCACACCCCTCATGCACTCACCGCCCTCACGGCCCTCATACCCCTCCCGCCCCTCACGCACTCATGGCCCTCACGCACTCACGGCCCTCATACCCCTCACGCCCTCACGCACTCATGGCCCTCACACCCCACGCACTCCACCGCCCCTCACGGCCCTCATACCCCTCACGCCCTCACGCACCTCATTGCCCTCACACCCCTCACGCCCCTCACGCACTCACGGCCCTCACGCACTTCGCGGCCCTCACAGCCTCCACGGCCCTCATGGCCCTCACTCACCCTCACACTCATGAATTTTCCTGGTTCAGAACTCACTCACCCTCACACTCGTTAATTTTCCTGGTTCAGAAACTCACTCACCCTCACCTCACCTGTGAAGATGAGGGTGAGTGAGGGTGAGTGAGGGCCCTCATCAGTGAGGTTCGCGAGGTATGGGCAGGGGTACTAAACTTACCATTTACAGTCAACTAATTTACTTCTCCCTATGGGCTCAGGCTGTCTTAGAACAAAATATAACTTATCTTGTATACAATAATACTATTGCCTTAATACAGTTAAGATTCCTTAGTATGTAAACGCGGTATAGGCAATAAAATAACATTAGTATTAATAAACACATAAGCACAAACAATTTACTTTCAATAACCACACAAACCATTATTCACCTTCCAGTAAAAACGAGAATATGACCACGCATATATACAAATGTCGACGCGCCAGCACGCGGATAACGACGAAGAACAAGATTCCATTCTATCTCAAGAATTTTTTAAAAATCGACTGCAGCACTTTACTTGTGTCCTACATGACGCAGAAAGCCCATAAATAAGTTGTTTCTACCTGTCAATGGTATCCATACGTCTCACGACTATTCGAAGAAAACGTTTGAACACGAACTCCCAGAAGTCTTTCTCTCTGCCGAGAGAAGGCTATCGATAATCGACCAGTGTCATCGTTGACTAGTTAGGTGCCACATATGTCACTCAAACCATAGCAGGACTTGTTCCGCGAATCCATGTAAATGCCATAGTATCAGCGAACACAAAAAAATATCCGAGACTGTGGTGACGACAGTAAAACGGCGAGAAGGAAAGAAGTATTAAAATAACCACACACGAGAGCAACGGCAGCAGTGTGGGTCGAAAACTTAACATTGTCAACCCATCTCGCTCGAGTGCCTCCCTGCGTGCGATGACTGGCTTTTTTTCGGCTTCCTTGCACTTCTGAAATGTCTCAGCTTTCCTTTCAGGCAGTCAGCAGCTCACACACAACGTAACTTTACCAGAATCGGAGCTGTACGTGAGGAAGATGTCACATCGGAATCGGTTCTTTCGAAAGTCTGGGAGCTGCGGGTTCAGCACGAAGTCCTGCACTTATGGGGATAATCATAAATATAAATTTGGTGCTTTCAGCCTTGGTAGCCGCGTTGGATATTACGTTTTATGTTATATATATAATAAATTGTTCAAGACTACTTTTAAAACATATATTATTGTCGGTGAACGCGCACAAACACCACCGTGCCGCTCGACTAGAAACTTCTTTTTTTCACGTCGATGGCAGATATTCCACGCCACATGTTGCGCATGGCTTTCTCTCTTTGACATTGTGACGTAACCACTCGGAGCGCTACAGCCTTCTTTCCTGGGAGCTGTTGGCTTCCCCCTCCTCTCCTCCCTGCCGGTGAATTTGTTCATGGGTGACATGACCACGATATACGTGACGTCATTTCCCCGCTAAATTTAGCAGGGGAACTGAATTGTTATTGAGGTCACGTGAGATCAATTTCCCCACTAAATTTGGCGGGAAAATTTCCCCGCCAAATTCAGGGGAAGAATTTCCTCGCTAAATTTAGCAGAGAAATTGATGTCACGTGACACAAAGTTGTGACATCATTTTTTCCCGCTAAATTTAGCAAGGAGCACTGAATTGTCGTTGTAGTCACATGACGTCCAATTTCCAGCTAAATGTAGTGGGAAAATATCCTTGCCAAAGTTATGGCTAGAGGGTCCCGTGAATTTTTCGTGTACAGCAGCAGAAATGACGTAATCGTAATCGTAATCTTTATTGGCTCAGGAGAGCCGTGGCACCTATGGAAGGCGGCAGCCCGTACCATGGCAGGGCTCTAGCGGTCGCCGCGTCCTAGTGATGATGATTATGAGATGATATATACGAAGGGTTGGACGACGCGGTCTTCTCAACATCGGAAGCCCCGTTGCTTGACGTCACGACTTTGTGTCCCGCGTGACGTCAATTTTCCCGCTAAATTAAGCAGAGAAATTGACGTCACGTGACACGAAGTTGAGCAATACATGC
>JAZHYW010033102.1:0-26534 GCA_037355805.1 Ixodes ricinus | reverse complement strand
CCAAATTGCGCGAGAATATCATTCCCCTTACCCACATAAGCTTGCGTCTACGCCAGACACAAAAAGGCTGGTGTCGTCGGCATATATTACAAACTGCGCAAGAGTAATTTCAACTCTTACCACGTCGTTTATAAAAATGTTAAAAAGCAGAGGGCCCAGTCATGCTGCCCTGAGGCACGCCTGCAGGTTACGGCTTTGAGAGAAGAAGATTGCCGTAATGATGCCAATACACTGTTGGCGATTGGAGAGATAGGAATCCAAGAGTGAGGAGTATGACCACGTATTCCATAACACTTTAATTTATCAAGGGGATATTTGATGATTGAGGCAGTCAAAGGCCTTACTAAAATCAATAAAAATACCTAGTGTTAAAAGCTTGTTTTGAATGTTATTTAAAATTATTTCTTTCGAGTAAGAGCGCTGACTCTGTCGACCTTCCTTTCTAAAACCAAATTGGGCGTCAGTTATTATTTCATACCGATGAAAGCTTTCTACATCGAGTTTTGACAAGGGTTTCTAGTCCCTTAGAAAAATTGGCAGGATGGATATTGGTCTATAGTTGGTCATTAGGTTCACATCACCTCCTTTGTGAATCACAGTAACTTTAAAGTTTCATATTTGCGGGGAACTCACCGCAAGCTGTTGAGGTTAAATATATGCGCGAGGTACGGTGCAATTGTCGATGACAAGCTTGACTGGTTTATCTGAAAATCGCTAATATCACGACTGTTACTATTTTTGAGCCGCATGAATATTTTGTACACCTCAAATTCACGGTTGATTGAGAAAAGGGACGAGCTTGGGCTCTGTGTGATATATTTAACAGCATCTTCATTATTATATCTGCTTGAAACAAGATTTACCAAGTAGGGAATTGAAGCCATCTCTGCCAGTGGGACACCGGAGAAGCATTTTGGTCATTGATCAGTAGCTGCCCCCATTTTGTCGTTACGTGGGCCACGCTGGAGAACCTCATTTATAGATTTCCATATCACAGCAGGAGAAATTTTCGACTTATATCTGAAGAGGTTTGCATGATACCGTGCTTTTGCTTGTTTTAGTATAGAGTTTAATTTATTTCGATATTTTTTGAAGCATGCTAAATTGTCTGGGGTGTCTCGAGGAAATAAACTTTTTGAAACAATATACTCTTTTTCTAATCATTTTGATGTGATCAGGTGTGATCCAAGCGTTTTCGGTGATTTTCTCGATCGAGATATTACTTTATACGGAAAAACATTCATCATAGCACTTCAGCGAGCAGGTGATGAAATGTATCGTAGGCATCATTAACGTTGGATTGTAATGTCACAGATGTCCAGTCGAGGGCACATATTTTGTTTCTAAAATGCAGCAAAAGCATGTTCTGTTAATGGTTGGAAAGAAAAAACGTTTGATTTCGTTCTTGGATTTTAAATCACAGCAACGAAAGGCGAGGAAAATAGGGAATATGGTCGCTGATGCTACAACTGATCGTACCAGCTAGAGTAAGTCTGTGCCCACATTTGTAATGAAGAGATCCAGGACACTTCTCACTTTCAAGAGTAGTTCTAGTAGGTGACGAAATCACATTTGCGTATCCGAAAGAACCTAGAACATTGGCGAAATTAGTCCAGCATGGGAAGGCTCCATCATGATGAATATTAAAGTCGCCACCGAGAACAACAGAAAACTTATTTGTTGATGCAAATTCCAAATAACTATCTAAAAAGGATAAAAAACCTGCGACGTTGTGCCGACGCATGACGATACACGACAGAGAAAAGCCGACCGCCACTAGTTAAAGTTAAAATTTCGTTAGTCTTCATTCATCTCAGTCAGGCAGTCCAGTATTTGGTAAGTTTCGCGTTGCTCTTTGGCATAAATGGCGACACCGCCACACCTCTCCGACAGATTCACATGGATTTAGGCAAAAATGTTTGTATCCAGGCAAATTTAGCACTGGCTGGTCATCTTGGTACCACGTCTCTGGAGAACATTAGCAACATCAAAAGCAACATCGCAGTCATCCAGAAGTGTGCAAACATCGTCCTCCTTGTTTTGGAGGGAAACGCACATTGAGATGGAAAGACAGTAACATCTTTTGGATTTAGTGTAAGCTCCTTAACGTCTGATGGCAAAATTAATTCGAAGGAACTCCATTTTACTGCAGGATCTACCTCAATTTTAGCCAAGTCATCATCATGGGCGATTTGGCAAACGGCGCTGTTTTTGGACTTCCTAGCAAAAATTTTTCCGTTTCGCACCCAAGCGTATTTCCAGCCGCACTCGCTGGTTAATAGTGAGCGCAAGCAGCCGTCTCAGAACCGGACATAGGTTTTCATTGACATAGACGGTGCCGCTGGCAAGATATTGCTGCGTGGTCGAGCATCCGGGTACGTCGTGCCTTCTCAAGAATTGAGTCGCGCTTTCTCGACGACCATATGTACACAAAATGGCGCACAACCTCAAGAAGGTTGCGAACAGGTACGGAGTACCTCTTGTGTTTTCAGCGCCAAAGAAACTCGGCCAACCTTGCCCTCGAGTTGCTAAAGAAAGCAGGAACGAGCGAGGATGTGGCACGAAGCACGCCAGGCCGTACATCGAATGCGTCACAGGGGTCGTGTACGAAATCCCCCTAACGTGTGGAAAATCTTACGTTGGACAAACGGGAAGATGCACGAATGACCGTTTAAGAGAGCACGCACAAAATTTAAAGACAAATGACGGGGCACATTTGCCCGCGCACTGTAGGGCCTGCCAATGCGAGCCACGCTTCGGCGATACCAAGATTCTCGGCAGAAGCAGAATTCGGAGAGCACGCGAACTGCAAGAGGCGTATTTTATCAAGAAGAGGGGACCCCAGTGCGTCAGCGATCACGTCAACAGCATTGTATAATGCTGAGATTCGTTTTTTCGATAAATATATGTAAACGGGTTTATGCTCTTGTATCTCGCGCATGTAGCCTGGGTGACGATAAGTGTATCAGATTATCAGATATATATATATGTACTTCCATCTTTTTTTCCAATACAGTTGTGAGTAGCGCCCGTGTTTGTCTTCTATCTTGTGTACGTCTTTTTAGCGCTTTTAACCATGGTTCAATACCAGAAAAGCGTCCAAAAAGTGACTGCAGGTGATCAAATCTGCAAGATCGCTTCGGGAGGGTGCGAAATGAGGTCACCAAGCACGACAGACACAGGACCAGGCGGATTTTTTCAGTCGCACAGTTGCAGCTCAAGAAGGTAGGGCGAGGAAAAGGAAGGCGGGGAAAAGCAGACGAATGCTGGAGAGGGCGAAACCTCTACCTCTCTCCAGCGTTCCGTCTGCTCTCCTCCCCTCCCTGCCTTTCTCTTGCCCTACCCTCTTGAGTTGCAACGAACTATAGCTGTGTTTGGAGATTTGTGTTTGTCATTTGTTCCTCTTCTCCAGGGATTATTTTCGTCATTCATGTCCAGCTCGCTTGCACCTTTGCATTAACCGCATTATCATCCCTAACCTTAAAAATGCAGGCCGTTCACCCTTGTTGGTGACAGACTGGTGGCAGCTGATAAAACCCGTTTGCTCTGCTGACGTCTAACGCCTGGTTAGCTCAGTTTGGAGCGTTCAGGTAGGTTCTAGCACAAACCGCCAAAGGCCAGACGGTGTAGCCCAAAAGTAGTCAAATGGCGCTGCGCATGCGCGATGCTGGTGTGGGCAAGAAGCTCGCCGTCGCTCATAAACACCATTGAAATGCGATGTTGTCGGCGTCGGTGTGAATCCCCCTGCCCTTTTTCGCGTTCGAATTGTTGATTCTATGTCTTCCTGGCGATGTCTGACTACTTGAACGGTGTCAGCGAAATTACCGAGGCTCGCTACACCGCAAAACTTCGCGTGAATAATGTGACATGGGGCGATTCATTCCGCGTGGACGCCGCAGAATGTACGCTAAAGCCTGATTCCCATGATGAGATTTCGCTCGCAATTTTCAGTCGCGGCGCCGCTCGGGCTGCAAAAGCGTGAACCGTAGCTGAGATGGTCGACGTCGGTACTGAAAATCGCAAGCAGAATCGAACTGAGTACTTTAGGCATAACAAGTCGGTGATGGTCACTGGTAACAATGATCAACATCTCCTTGTTCTACTGTTTACATCGAGCCTGCTTACCAACCTTCAAACTTTAGTCTTTTGAGGCCTGCACTTACCTCTTATCGCAAGTACCGGGCCAACATTTGCTCTACGGGCCGGCGTCGTCTAAGAGAGCAGACGACAAGCAGAAACGTTTGAAAGAGCAGACGACAGTTCGAACGATGAGGCGGCCGTTTGAGCTTGAAAGACGCACTGACCGTAGTCCGCAGGTGGTCCGCACAACTTGACGGTTTTCTGGCATTCATGTTGGAACATAACAAATAAATCTGATGACTACAAGTATCAGCGAATTCAACCCAAAGTGCTTCCCGCCCAAGCAATCGTTGTCCGACGGCGTCTGCTTTTCCCTTTTCACGTCACATATCCCCGTTCTCGGACGAACCGAGCACGTGAAAACTGACCTTCAAACCCTTCCCGACTCTTTTGGTACGGCCTCAGTCAGTCGCGGCATTGTGACGAGAAGGCAGGTTTTTGTCTGGTTCCTTTCAAAACAACGCAGGAGTACACGTCTGGCATGGGGACTTCGCCCACAGCCCCAGACAGGAAGTGCGCCCGACGCGCCACCACCGCGTTGTGACCTCACAGAGTTGAGACCATTCCATTTAGCGCTCTCTGGGCGGCACCATTTTGTTCGACCGCAGCGCCCTCTCCATACATCCGGGAAATTCAGCGGCTTCGGCGGGGTAAAACGAGAGAGGGCACGCGCCCGACTCCGCTAGCAGACGACAAACCGGGAGGTTGCCGTTCTCCATCTTTGAGCTGTATCGGCGGGCTGTATGGAACATCGAACTCTCGCTCGTGGCTGCCGTTGTGAAGTGGTTCGCGTTCTTAGAATAGTTATGTCGACTCCAAAATCATCCTATAGCTCTTTGTTGTTCTATTTTAATGATCAACTAGCATATCTTTTTTCCGTTACTTAAATAGCAGTTGAGTCAGCCGGCAGTACTACCCTCAACTACTGCGTGTATTTCGGCAGGAGAGCGCGTTTTTATTTATTATTTCAGACTTCCACTCATGGTCACTAAAGGCCTACACCAGTACGAACTTTGCATAGTAAAAAAGGTACAGCAACCGCGGGTTTACTTTTCGCCAGAGAGACCGACCAATCTGACACAGTTTTCCCTTTTTTTTTTTATTTGCACGCAGGTAAAAGCGCAGTTGGACCCTGTGAGTCTTTTTATCTAGCATAATATTGCACGATAACTGGCATACCAAAATCTGCGCATCTGCACTTAAAAGTTCCAAAATGACGCGATTTTAAACACAGTTTGCACGCCAGCCGGACGCTACCTGCAGCCCACTCGGCGGAGCGGACGACATGCGGGGTGAGAGGGGAGCGCATTTTTTCTCTTTTGCCCTCTCTGCTATGACCCTAATGGAACGGTCTATAAGTAGTCATATGTAAGATATCTGCCGAGCCTGAAAAATTGTGCGCTCGAATATACGAGCTCAAAGCGAGGGCACTGCGTCTGCATATCTAGGGTGAAATTTGGGGGTTTACGTGCCAAACCAACGAAACCTGGCACGCTCCAGCGGAGGATTAATTCCGACTACCTGGGGATCTTTTGACATGCAACCAAAAGCTCGGTTACACGGCGCCTTTTCCGCAGCTTGCAAGGTCTACATCTTGAAATGTATTTAAAACGTTTTATTTCAAACACAAAAAGTACAAACTTTTCCACACGCGTTTTTACAGTTACATAGTTATGAAACACTCACTCGTAGTCGGCTGACTCGACTCACACATGACTTCCGTGTTAAAATGGTCAAAGAAATATTTCAGTGGAGTTGATGTCCTTACAGCACTCGTTCTTCGCAAGGAAAGCAAACTTTACATGGAGAACGTTTTGGAGAGTTCAAAGGGACATCTTGCTTCTTAGGTCTGACTTCGTGAGGGACACAGAGGTAGCACAGGACGTCGAGATGACGTCGAAATAAGGTCCTAGACGTTGGTGTAGTCGAGGTTCTTAAATGGCGGCCACTGGAGGAACTGCACGGCTGTATCGGTTAGGGAACATCGCACTCGATAGCGTCTGCTGTGACGGTTCTATTCTTGCTTCAATCGGCCGTCTTGGCGCCGAAACACATACGGTGGAAAGGGTTTCAGGATTGCCGATCCCCGTCTCCCAAGCGGACGCGCCGCGAATTTCTATCCAAGTTAGGACGCACCCAGGTCGGGACGCGCTACCTGAAATCACCGGTGAGACATGGTTGTGTAAAAACAATATTATTTGTGCCATAAAGCCTTGTAAACTAAAAATTTTATAAAACATTTCGCGCCTGTCATTTTGTACTAATCGCCGCCTAAAAAGTTCGTACAAAACTAGCTTTTTTCGTTTGTTTTTACGCAAAAACATGCTTTATGAAAGCTTATTTATGGCGAACACAGTAAAGAAAAAGATTGAGCCGCCATCTTGGCACCTCGAGCCTGGGAGTTCCGATACTTTGGAAACATCCAGGGAGTCGCTAAAGGGTGGCGCTGTTATCGTATTTAGTTCGGTCTCGGTGGACGCCAGCGACCCAGGTTTCAAGGGTGAGTTTCGCAGCTGAGTGTTTTAGTAACGCTGGCAAGTGCATTTTGCTCCATTTCTGGCATTCTTAGTCTACAAATGTTTACAAACCTAGCTGGGCTATAGTTTCCTGCATTAAAACACTAGATTGTTCGTAATTATTCCGAAGCACGTGTAGAAAAATAACACAAGGCGCCATTTACGGAATACAATCTACCTCCTCTCATAATTATTATGACATTCCGTGAATACAGATTATCTAAGGCTGCTAAAATGTAAACTTCACT
Organism: Ixodes ricinus; assembly: GCA_037355805.1. Taxonomy (NCBI): domain Eukaryota; kingdom Metazoa; phylum Arthropoda; class Arachnida; order Ixodida; family Ixodidae; genus Ixodes; species Ixodes ricinus. Next base: position 19,630 of record JAZHYW010033102.1, on the reverse strand, counting down.
CCATGCCCAACATTTGTGCATTTTTTTTGCATTTCCGCCTTGCTTCATTTATGGCGATTTTATACTTTCAGTAATTTAAGTAACGAACGTCATGCGTTATGTTCTCAATGAAAACAGAAAACCTTGTATTGCGTAATGTCCACAAGGTTTAAAGAAATAATAAACGAAAATATAATAAACATTAGTTAGCGACGTGATCGCTCTTGGTTTCCGGAAAAGCTTTGTTGAAGTATTGCGCGTCGTGACCAATATTTCACCCGAAAACACAAAACCCCAGCGCGAACGTAGGTATTCATTTAGTTGCCTTCCGCCAAGATACAAAGTAGTTTAGCATACATGCATTTCCTGCACCTGCGTGTTTTAAATACCTCCTAGGATATTCGTACGAAACTTGTATTATTTTGTCTTAGCAGGTACGGGGTTGTGGAGGGTGTTGTGCCAGCTCGTGGATAAAGAACGAGTGCTTGTTGGTCTAGGCAGCAGCTATTACGTGTACGGTGCCAGACACAGCGATGTGGGCTCTGCAAAATGTTATCTTCCCAGACGTTGCCAAAAGCCTGCCAATGATTCGGAAGGACTTCGAAGTGGTCGCGCTGGCTTTACCAAATACCATGTAATACCCCTGTCAGACGGGCATCTCAAATGACATTTACCCCAAATGACATTCAGTATAAATGTATTTAGGCAGTGTCACACGGCAACTCAAATGACATTTGACTTAAATGACATTCGAGCACAACTGAGTTCTCCCAAATTCATTTACGGCTCGTAAATGTGTAGTCTCGTCAACAGCGGTCAGCGCAAGTTCCGCGAATTGAAATAAAACATTGTAAATAATGTAAATACAATTGAAAACAATGCTTGTAGCAATTATTTTTAGAAAAAAATGCTTATAACGTGTATATCTCGCACACCTTTTGCGATATATTTGTTTAATATACTCGCGGTCTCAGTTGCGCGTCAGGAAGGCGATCCGACGTTCCGGCAGTTCCGGATCCATCGCACTACGATCATTGTTGTCAGCAGGCTCCATCGCTACAGGGTCGCGGTCTTCGCTTGAATCAATCGCAGACGTAAACGTCAACGGGGTATACGAAACCGGCGAAGAACGAAAGAGCGCGAGGAACAACGGCGAGCAAGATGCACGGATTTCCGAAAGCAGACGAGCCAAGCGGCGGAACGGCTACGGCTACGGATTACTTGGGATTGGGGACGTCGTGTCATAGTTGCCGCAAAACACCTTGTCTCCGTCAGAAGGTGTACTTAGTTTTCATTACCGTGTTTGAATTCTATGTTCTAAGAATTCATTACATTTTATTTACCTAGTAAACAATAAAATGAACACTAGTTTGCCGGGTTAATAACAGACCGCTATCGTGATAGACATCATTTAAATGACATTTGAGTTGCCCGTCTGACACGACCACGACTTAAATGTCATTTGAAAATCCTAAAGGCCTTTAGCGTAAATGACAATCAAGGTGCCCGTCTTGCAGGGGTAGTAAGCCTGGCCACTCCGAGCGCCCCTGGCGAGCTCGCAGTTTCCGCTAGCAGACGAATTCTCCACAACGCAATGGTTTTGCCTATCTCCGTGCCAGGTGACCAATGAAAATTTTTTACGGGCATTGGCTGCTTTGAATGGTTAAAAATAGGTGCCACTTTACGAGGGAAGTACATTTTTTTCGCGTGTGAAGGATGTTAGGGCTTTCAGGTTGCAATTTCGGGGTTGTCCTGAAGAAAACACTCAGTCACGACTTAATCTAAGCCAGGCAAAACACGAATGTACCTTCGCCCTGTTTTTTGAACGAGGCAATATGCAAAAATTTGAGAACATAGCTACGTTTCAGCTTTACCGTTCTTACCAATCAATTCGTTTTGTTGTTGCAATTCCCATTTCTCATTAATGTATTGGCTTAAAACCGTTTCGTCGAATAGGCGAGCTGGCTAACTCCGTTAAGATCGTCTCCGGATGAAGAAGCAAAAGGCAATTTTGAACCACGTACCTTTCTGCGATGTCAGTATGCTCTAGAACAAGTCGATTGGGCACATACAAAATTTGACGCAATTACTGAAATTAATAAAACCCGATTTACAGAAAAAGCAGTCTTCTCGCGCTTGCAAGCGTCGTGGTTCAAAGAAAGGTGATTTCGTACACGTTATATAGAGTGCACAAATTCCGATTGTTAGCGCCGGGACGACTAACGTCTTCTGTGTCGTTACGTAAAAGCCGGCACCCATTGGATCGTTTGCAACTCCTTCCATTTTTCAAATTCCACTTTCTTTTTATGTTTGAGGCGACGCTACGCCGGCGCGGTCACTCTTCCTCCTGCTAGAAAGATTATACGTAGATTCAATTGGACAATGTGTTTACCTGACGTGGATGGTTGTTGGCAAGGCATATATGTTTCTTGGTTTAAGTCAGAGTAAACCTCAGTTGCAAGTGCACTACTGTGTGTGTGTGTGTGTCTTCTTTGACTCGTTTTTTAGCGCTTTTAATCCTGAAGAATGCTCGGACTGAGGACCGCCTGCAACTTTGTTGTTGTTTTTGTTTTCTATACCGTCGTCCGCGATAACCTCCTATTTTCGCTTCGATTGAGTTTGAACAAACATGAGTAATTATAAGTTACTGCAGCATTCAAATTAAACTGGAAGAGCTATATCCAAGTCTGGCTTCGAAATCGCCACTGACGCCTCAACAGACGATTCTCACAACTTCAGAGAACTTCACGAACGACAGAGCAGACGCACAACTGAACACCCAGTCCCATATAGGACTGGCTGTTCAGCCCGGTGGGCAGCCAGTCAGAGTGTGTCATCATGCTTGCCAAGTCCAACTGCAATCAGAAACATGAAACACCTCGAAAGACATTTCGTTGAAGAACGAGAAATATTCGCACGCGAAAATGACACCACCTTTCGACTTAGCTCGTCACATAGCCGGTAACACCAGCCGTGCCTTCGAATCGACACACCAGCTGGAAGCGGACTTGAGGCCGCTGATCGACGAAACAAAGGCGCGGTGCACAAAGCTTGCCTGGACACGCACGTCAACAAGGTGCACTCGAATGTACTTTTGTGCAGTGTGAGCTGGACTACGGTATTCCTTCCCTTTTTTGCTTTTAGTTCCTACCAACGCCGCGAAAGCAAATAAACAAACGTGGAACAAACAGCTAGAAAAAAAGTGAAGCTTTTTTTTATCAGTTTCGTCGTGTTGCTTCCTCTGTGTTTGTTGTGGACTCAACACCGACGGCGACCACCACCGGCGCAACGATCGTAGTCGTTGAAGGAGTTTCTTTGCTGGGTGATTTGGATCTTTGTATCGTCTGCTAACTTCTTCGTTTCATTCGCCGTTGTTCGCGACTGTTCCCCATTTCTTTTTTAGGGGCGAAGCTTCTTAGGGTCTAGCCTTGTCCGTCCGTCCGTCCGTCCCACCTGTCTTCTTAAAAAAGAAAAAAATGTTCGCGCAGTCGACAGGATTCGAACCTGTGTGGAGGAGGTCCCAGCAAAATGGAAGATTTCGGGGGGCCCGGGCCCCATGGGCCTCCCCCCTGGATACATCCGGACTACCGACGACGTTCATAGAACGTCGAAAAACCATTCCAAATTACGTTCCCTAGGCGTCCTGGGGAAGACGTTGTGACCCCCCCAGGGACTCCGGAACTGGGGGGCAGGAGGGGCCAGAGCCCCCCCCCCTCCCCCAAGATTTTTCAGGATGGGGCTGAGCTCCCCCACTCCGACTTCGAAAAAACGCAAAGCTATTTATTCATCTATTGTAATTCCTCCAGTCAACGAGGCGGCGGAAGAGGCTGGATCAACGCCGAATAACCTTCTTCCGCTTTGCCCAACAAGATGGCCTGTCAGAGTGAAGTCAATGAAAAGGTTCGCTGAAAACTATGCTAAAGTGCAGGAGACACTGAACGAGCTGCTACAAGGAGAATATTCGATTGCAGACAACAGCAGGGCCTTTTGAAAGGTTATGAGAGGCTTTTGAAAAGGTTCGAAACGCTGCTAGGAATAAACGTTTCTATAGCTTTGTTCGGCCCATGCGAAGAACTTTCAAGGGTACTGCAACGTTCAACGTTTCGCGCCGCAGGTATCAAAGAGGCTGCAGAGACTTTCTGCGAGGCACTGTCCCGTCTGCAGTCTGAAGTCGCGCTTGAAGAGTTGTGGGACTGCACGATCTCAACTGCAATGCGGCTAGGTTTGAAAGGCCCTCGCAGCGCAATGCCGAAAAAACCGCCAGAAAGCTTTGAAATGAGCAACACACCTTCACCGCCAGTTGTACTTGATTGCAAGGCAGCGTTACGGAAGGAGTACTTCGCGGCTGTAGACTGCATTATGAGTGAAACTCAACGGCGGTTTGAACAGCCTGGTATGAAGCAGCTAGTAAAACTAGAGAGCACCTTGATTAACTCCGCCGGGGGAAGGCAGTTCACAACCGATGACCTGAAAGAGTAGTGCATGCATGTGATATTGATCTGGCCCGACTCTCTGCGCAGCTTCCACTTTTGCCGCTCTTTTATGCAACCTTGATTCCCTCACAATTTACGCCATATTGAGGACACTACAGGCAAAATCTGACGGAATTCATGACATCCTAGACCAAGTCGTAAAATATACGCAACTTCTTCATTCTGTGCCTGCATCTGTCGCTTTGGGGGAGCGTTCATTTAGTGCCTTACGCCGAATTAAAACGTACCTACGCAGCCGCATGAGTCAGGGAAGCTAACACACCTCCTTATTTTGCACATTCAAAAAGGAAGAACCGCCGAGCTCAACCTGGATGACATCATCATGGAATTTGTCTCCAGGAATGCTGAGCGAACATGGACCTTGGTCTTCCTTGAGACGATCAACACGGATGGCATATATATGAATCTATTTCCTTCATCAGGCTTTTGTGTATATTTTTAAATATGTATTACGATGTCGTATATATGTAATTCTCTTGGCTTACTCGTTCATTTCATAGCGTGGATGTCTTTTTGGATGAACATTTGAAGAATAATAAACGTGATTCTGTGTATCCTTGTAGGGATTTTGAAATTGTCTGAAGCACTATGCATAAGCGTTTTCGCGGTATTAGAGAGTTTTAATGGATCGTACGAAAAGCTTTGAGGGTCGCAAGGTGCATGCGCAAAACGCAATATTGCGTTCTACGCGTGTGCGTTTCCGACTCGTAATTGTATTGCGTACGCAAGGCTCTTACGTACGAGCCCGAAAAACTCCCTACTGTTGTTATTAAGCAGGAAGGAAAACTGATTGTACATGTTAAGTGAGGAACTTCATGCAAATAATATTTCATTTTTAATAAACAATATATAAAAATAAAACAACAAAAATTCGGCTCCATCCCTTGTTTCCTATAATAAAATATATAAAAACAAAATGCTTGACTTCAGCCCCCCACTCAAAAAATACTTCCGGAGTCCCTGGACCCCCCCCCCCCCCCCCCACACACAAAAAAGAAAAGAAACTTTATGAGCATTATTGCGAAGGCAAGTTGCTCTCATGCAAGTACGAAGGAAGTAACTAAAACACAGTTTCTAGAACGGGCTTATACGGAGAATAGGGTGGTTATAACATGGGAAGCCGAAACTACAAGACCAGCAGCAATAAAAAGAGGTCTTAGACAGGGTTGCCTATTGTCTCCCCTGCTCTTTATGATATACCTCAGTGAGATGGAAAAAAAGGTTAGAACAGTGCAACCTAGGTTTTGACCTAACTTACATGGAGGAAGGACACAAAGTAAATCAAGTATTGCCAGGGTTAATGTATGCAGACGACATTGTACTCGTATCAGAAAGTCGTGAGACAATACAGGAACTGATTAGGATATGCAGCAGGGAAGGGGACAATTTAGGACTAAAATTTAGTAGGGACAAGTCTGGAATAATAGTTTTCAACGACGAGAAGGGGGAACCCCTGGAGATACAGGACACATTGATAGAACACGTAGAAATGTACAAATATCTGGGAGTATGGTTAAGTGAAATAAGACGGTATCTAAAAGACCATGAAGATATTGTAATAAAGAAGGGGAAACGAGATTCGGCTATCATGAAACACAGGGCGCTGTGGAACTATAATAGATATGAGGTCGTTAGGGGTGTATGGAAGGGAGTCATGGTGCCAGGGCTGTCATTTGGGAATGCGGTATTGTGTATGAGGTCAGAAATCCAGGCAGGTTTAGAGATACAGCAAAGGAGTGTGGGTAGGTTGGCATTGGGGGAACATGGGAATACACCAAATGAGGGAGTACAGGTGGATATGGGTTGGGCATCTTTCGAGAGTAGAGAAGTGATCAGTAAAGTGAAATTTGAACAAAGACTAGCTGAAATTGGGGATACACGGTGGGCAGCGAAAGTGTACAAGTATCTGTATATGAAAAGTCTAAACACTAAGTGGACAAACCGAACCCGCAAGCTGAGATTTAAATACATTCAACGATATGGAGCCGATCAGAGCATATCAGTAGAAAAGGGAGTAAAGGAAACAGAGAGGAAATTCTGGGAAGAGAGAATGCAGGGGAAATCAGCTTTAACAATATACAGGGCACAAAAACATGAAACAAAGAAGGAACAGCTGTATGATAATTCAGTGGGGAGCTCTTTGCTGTTTGAAGCTAGAACGGGGGTGCTAAGAACAAAAACGTACAGGGCTAAATTCCAGCAAGTATAGACACTCTGTGCATCATATGCAGCCGCGAAGGGGAAACTATAGAATATGTAATTTTAAAGGGGGACTCAAGCGGTTTTTGGGGAAGCTACTTTTTGGTGCGATGGCGTTAAGGAAGTGTCAGTGAATGAGTATCTTCAGTTTTAGAAGGCAGAACCGCCTATTAATCACGCAGGAATAAAATACGTGCGGACTCTTTTCTGTACTTGCGAGGACCAATGAAATTATCGTATGTTTGAAAATTTTGGCGGCCTTTCTTTCCCCGCTGCGTTGGAAACAACCGCAGCGGCAGACCAATCACAGGTCGAGGAGAACTGGTGGCGCGCGTTGCATGCCGGTCGTGCCGATCGCGGGCCGGCTTCTTCTCTGCAAACATGGCGTCGGTGGTGATCGTTGGCGTGGTCGGCGTGGTGGAAGCTCATCGTTCCGCGTAAAAGCGCTATCCTTGACTGTGAATTTTCGTCGTGTGTCGCTATGGCAACCCAGCACGTACTAGAAGGGAAGATCTACCTACTCGTGCGGCGATGTCGTGGCGGCACTCTCAAGACAGCAGAAACGCCCGTGCCGTCGTGTTTGTTTACGTCGACTACGGTGGTGCATTCTAAGCATTTGTGTCCTCGAACATCGCCCGGATTTCTTATTTGGCACATTTCATGCGTGTGCTCAAGTTCAAGGTATTACTGGCGCGTACCGTATAAAGGATGCGAATTTTCACGCGTTTTCATCACCGGAGAAAAGTGATTAGTGTTAGCAATCCTGAACGCTCGCAACGTCTATCTGATCACGAAATCATATTTCTACGTTGCTATATCGCTGCTAAGATTACATTGTCTTTTATAATCGTAGAAAAGGCGTGTGGCGATATTTGTACTATTGTAATGTCGCGTATTAGAGTCGTGATCGTCCAAGACGGCGTACTGCATCTTTTTATTTTCTTTTTTTCATCCACTGTAGCCTGCAAGCCTATCAAGAAAAAATAATAAAGCTTTTGGCTATAGAAAACTGTCTGTCTATATTCTGTTACGGCATTGAGTAGCAGTGCGTCCCCTTTTTAGAGGGGCCGCTGAAACAGCTGACGGCGGCGTATAGAAGCGGTCGCCGCGCTGACGACCCGCTGCGCTTGTTGTAGTGGTTGCAGGTGTGTGTACGCGCGGCGCAGAGCGGTCGCTCCGGTTGCAACGGACGCAGTCGTAGCTACGCGCTTGTTGCACATGTCTGAACCAGCCTTCCCCCCGTCCTCCCGAGGCGTGGCGACATCGCTTGACATCACGTACCAGAGGTAACGCTGCGATGTCAAACGTTGGTTTGGTTACGACTTGCCCAAACCGCAAATCGAAGAACGCCCGAAAAGGTCTGCGTTTCGTCGTCCTCGGAACCCGAACATGACTCCGAAGCGCTGCTATCGTCCCCATCGCACGTCGGAGTGGCGTCATAGGAAATCATCCCCAGGTCGGCTGTCCGCCGAAGAATTTCAACCTCTAACGGCGTCAGGTCCTCGAGCGTAGGAACTCCGCCATGATCGAAGCTCGAATGACAAAGAGGTTCGGCCGATGCGGCTACCTCGGGATCACTACGCGACGGAGCATCGTCCAACGCCATTGGCCCGAGATCCTTTTGATAAGCGTGCGAGGACCAATGAGAGTGCTTTCGTTTTCGGATGGATCCGAGGTTTGGCGGCCTTCAATTACATTTTTATTAAAGAAATAATCACCGTATGACTATACTTTTTGGTTTTTAGGGATACTTAGGGCGTCTAAATTCAGCTGTCATCATCAAAACACGAACTCAAAAACCACTTGAGTGTCCCTTTAAGGTGCACGGGGCTTCGTCCCACCCTCTTGGGGGGGGGGGGGGGGGGATGATTACGGATTTGGAGGGGGCACTGGGTTTTCCGGACATGAATGGAAGAATGGATAGGGAAAGAATTGCTGTAACTATACCCGTTTTCACCTTAAGAAAAAGTGGGTGTGTCCCTCTCGTCGCATGCTTATTGGTCGCATGCCTTCGCACATATTATTCCGTTCTGCAAAGTAGTTCCGATAAAAGATTGCTCTCTGCGAAGCTAGCGTTATTTAAGCTAAGATAAACTTGTTATTCTCAGTAGGATAAATAATATACCTCCTTAGTACGCGTGTATTCACGTAATTCAACGCCTCACAAGATCTGAGGATCGATGTTCGTAGCCAGCTGGCGGCCTCTGCTCTCGCTCGCCTTTCAAAATGGCGACTCCAACAACTCTGGCCGATCGGTCCGTGTCGTCAGCACTCTTTCCTGAAGACGTCTCCCCTCGGGTGTACCTCAAACGTCACGCAAGTGGAATTGTCCTGCCGAGCCAGACAAGGCAGTGTGTTTTGAACGTTTATTCTTGGATGCGGCGGCAGTACTGTTGTGTCCCGGGCTATGGGGACACTGTGGAGCGAGCAACCAGTCTGGTCCGAGCGTTCTGATAGACTGTTCTTTTATTAGATAGAGCCAATAGAGGAAAAGAAAGATGAAGAGAAGAAGAATGATGATAGCATCAAAATATTTACAACACTGTGAAGAAGATGAAGTCGAAATCGAAACTAGGTGAACACAACATTCTCCCCTCCCCTTGAATTTGGAAAATAAGAATGAAACATTGAATATAGTGAACAGAGAGAACGAAGGGGGAAAAAACATTTCAAGGAAATTACAAATTAGACCGGATCACTATACAGTACAAAACGCATGTGAACAACAACAATTACACATATATACAACTGACACTTTTTCTCAATGTACAATGCTAAGTTCGTTACGTTGAAACAAAGAACAAGTTAGAAATCATAGCTAAAGGTAACACGACCCATTTTCGGACTTATGTACAGCACATTCATTCCAATTCTACAAGTTTAGTTATTCCTGGCCAGGACTATAGACGTTAACACATACTACTACATGTACTCATTTTTACGCACTCACACATACAAGTTTCATAAGATAAACTATGACAGTTCCGTTATATATACAAAGTTCTACTGAATCGTTCAGGAGGTCGCCGGTTGCGCTGAGACCGTCGCAGTCTTGGTGCTTGGGGCGGTGCTGCTGTTGGATTTGGTTCCGCTGTCCCTGGTCTCAACCGAGGTGTCGGAGCGACAGCTGTTGGCTGCCAGTCATGATGACTGCACATCGCTCTTTCTTTGTCGTTGGTTTTGTTTTGGAGGAGACTTTTAGGCACAGTCACCTCCGGCTCTGGAACGGTTGATAGCTTGGAGGCATTCCATATCTTGCCGTCCTCAAGTCGGTAGGTCCACCTTCCGACCTGCTGGGTTATGCGCGTCGGAGGGCTGAAAGCTGGACTTCCCTTGGGCACTTTTCCGGGCTTTTTCACTCTGACGAGGTCTCCCACTCTGAAGCGCGGTGTCCTAGCCGCCCGTCTTCCATCGGTATATCTCCTGCAGCGATCTTGTCTCTGCTGCACACGCTCACGCAGTCGCTGCATCTCCTCAAATGGGTTCTTGAGGAACTCTGTGTGGGAAAGACCCAAAATGTGCAGCCTGTGCCTTGGCTTTCGACCGTGGAGCAGAAGAGCAGGAGACAACCCGGTGGTGGCGTGCGGTGTACAGCGGTAGACGAAAAGGTAGTCCAGGACTGCAGCGTGCAGTGCGCGGTTCTCGAGTGCTGCACACTGTATGTACGACTTGAGGGTCCGGTTGAATCTTTCCACCTGCCCGTTGGCTTGTGGATGGTAGTTAGAGACAAGCTTGTGTTTGATTCCCCGATGAGCCAGGAAAGTTTTAAATTCCTCAGAAACGAACTGGGGCCCATTGTCGCAGACGAGACTGTCAGGATAGCCCTCGCGCGTAAACACAAGATGTAGAAAATTAGTCACCGTTTTCGTGGTGACGTTAGAACAGAATTGAACTTCCGGCCATTTAGAGAAGTAATCCACCAACGTGATTACGTAGCGGTATGCCGGTGGCGCTCTCTCGAAAGGGCCCACTATGTCGATGCCGACCTTTGACCACGGGCGATCGGGCAGAGGCACCGGTTGAAGAGGCGTGGTTGCCGTCTTCGCGGACTTGTCGGCTGTCTTGCAGATGTCGCAGGCGTGAACTGCCTGCTTCACCTCCGCGTTCATGCGGGGCCACCAGTAAAGTTCGCGAAGGCGAGTTGTCGTCCTGACAATGCCAGCATGACCTTCGTGTGCCCTAGCGATCAGCGTCGCTCGCATGCTTGTTGGGATGACAAACTGCTCACCCCTTAACAGAAGGCCGTCATCCACCGAGAGTGTGTCTTTCTGATCATGGAGAATGACCTCGTCTGCGGACAACGCCCTCCAGGGTGGCCACTCAGAGATGATGTAGGTCATTACTGCAGAAAGGAGCGGGTCCGCCGCAGTTTCCTCTTGTAACTGCGATTTTGTTACGCATTCACTGTCCAGGGAGACGAATGATACAATCTCTTCGTCAAATTGCGTTCCGCCTTCGTCATCTGGTACCGGAAGCCTAGAAAGCGCGTCTGCAACCTGATTTTCACTGCCCCGCTGGTACTCGACTTGGAAGTTGTACTTCAGGAGACGGGTCGACCACCGAGTAATTCTGAGTGGGCGAAGTCCATTTCCTCGGGTGTTTAACAGTGCAACGAGTGCCTGATGGTCTGTCCGCAACTTGAAGCGACGACCCCACAGGTACGTGTGCCATCTTTCACACGCCCACAAGCATGCAAGGGCTTCTCTTTCCCCCGCCGAGTACTTGCGCTCTGCCGGGGTCAGCGTACGTGATGCGAAGGCGACCGTCTGGACTTCCGTGCCGTGGAGTTGCTGAAGCACGGCTCCAAGCCCGTACGCCGAAGCATCGGTAGTCACAATTATGGGTAGGTCTGGATTGAACATCCTGAGAGTTTTTGAAGAGGAAAGTAATTTCTTCACTCGAGCGAAGCTCTTGTCCGCGGCTTGGTCCCAAATAAAGGGCGTGCCCTTCCGGAGGTACTTGCGCAAAGGTTCTACCTCAGACGCAAGGTGGGGAACGAATCGTGCATAGTACTCGACCATGCCCAGGAAGGACCTTAGCTGCGTCAGGTCTGTTGGGATTGGAGCAGCTTGAAGAGCATCCACTTTTTGTTGCAAAGGAGCAATTCCGGCGCCGCTGACTTTATGTCCCAGAAAAGAGAGTTCTGGGACGCCGAAGACACACTTGTTGTTAAGCTTGAGCCCTGCGTCAGAAATGCGTTGAAGGACCTCCTGCAGACGTTCCAGATGTTCTTGTTGAGTCTTGCCAAAGACGACAACGTCGTCAAGGTAAAACAGTACGCCTTGACAGCCATGCAGGATTTTGGACATCATCTGCTGGAACGTTGCAGGAGCAGAAGCTAGTCCAAAACACACTCTTTTGTAGCGGAACAGCCCTTCGTGTGTGATGAAGGCTGTTATGTCGCGGCTGTCTGGATGCAATGGCACTTGATGGTAAGCAGCCGCGAGGTCTAATTTTGAGAAGTGACGGGCACCGTGTAGAGCGTTCAACAGCTCTTCGATGTGAGGAAGCGGGTAACTATCAATTACAACCGCTTTGTTTGCGCTACGAAGATCAACGCACATCCGAATGGTGCCGTCTTTCTTCTGCACGACCACAATGGGCGAGACCCATTCTGAGGCATTAATGCGCTCAATCACGCCTTCTTGTTCTAGGCGCTTGACTTCTTCCGAGACGGCTTGCCGAGCCGCTTGAGGGATTCGCCTCATGCGATGTTGAACAGGTGGAACCGACGCTCGAATCTTTACCTTGCATTGAATTCCTTTCACTCGACCCAAGCCAGGGGTGAAGAGGTGATTAAAACGTGCGAGACATGCTGGAAGTGTTGGACTTTGCATTGCCGGTGCGGGTGCGGTAGGCGGAATTACTGCCGCTTGTTTTTGTGGCATGGCACGCGCCGCCCACTCTTCTTCCAGCGCTGCAGACATGTCGTCGGGCTGGCAGGTTACATTAGTTGTAGATGTGGAAGGTGGAAGTTGCCGACCTTCCGTGTTGTCAGTAGTCTGCTCAGATACCAGAGGAGGGTCTGGTAGTCGCGACGCTTCATCAGGCTCGTCAGCGTCGGTATAGAAGCATGTTCTGGCTGCTCCACTCATTTGAATGTCCAATGCTACCACAGCGTCCATTCCAAGTAGCGACGTACCGTTGTCCGCTATATAAAACAGCACTTGTGCCTGTCTCGTCTTGAACGTAACAGTAGCCGTGAAGGCTCCCAACACGTTGATGGGCTCGCGGGAAAAATTCAGCAACGTGACAGGGGGTGGCACAACTTTGGCGTCGCTTGCGAACTGCTGTATAAATGTGGACTTGTCCATTATCGAAACAGACGATCCCGTATCAAGCAAGAACGGTAGTGACGTCTTAAAGACTTTTACCGTAATGAATATTCGTGATTTGCACATTCCCGTGATGTGATTCACGAGCGTAGAGTCTTCGTCATCGTCGTCGTCGTCATCCGACAGAATCTGTTCGACTTTCTTGCGCCGCGGCCGTTGTGAATAGTCCTTGGGCGTGCTTCTGCAGACACCGCCGAAGTGACCACGACGACCACACTTGTAACAGTAAAGATTCCGGGCTGGGCACGTGTCGTAACTCTGGCAGCGTTCCAACCCGTGTCCGCAGTTCGCACACGTTCGTCCATAACTTCTCTGATCGATACGTCTTGGGCGTTGGTCTTGCCACGAACTAGGCGAAGATGTGAATTGGACCGACCTGCGACCTGGCTGTCCAGACCGTCGTGGTCCACCTCCAGACGATTGCTTTTGGCCGGTACCGCCACAGGCGGCACAGGGCGAAATAGCTGGCGCGCGTGCGTCGCGCGTGCTTCGAGATGTCGATCTTCGGCTCTCAGCACGTTCACTCCTTGCAGGAGAGCGAGAACTGTACCGTCGCGAAGACTCTCGAGGTGATGAGTTTCTTGGAGACGGTGGTGGTGTATGACTCCGTCTCAAGTTCCTTTCTGTTGACGATCCTGCTCCGAAGCCCGCACTTCCGGTGGAAACGTTGCAAGTCGACAGGGAGCTCGGAGAAGGCGTCGATGCCGTTGTCCATTCCCGAACTTCACGTCGTGCACGCTCAATATTTAAAAGCGTCTGAAGGACCACGTCAAATGGAAGAGCGGCATCTAGAACCATTCGCTCTTGCATTTCAGACGACGCGACACCGATCATGAACTGTTTCCGGACCTGTTCTTGTGTTTGGTCCCCGAAACTTGCCGGAATCGCTAAGGCTCGCAGCGCCGACAGAAAGTCCTTGAGGGACTCACCCTCTTGTTGCTTCCGAAGGTGAAATTGCAGCTGTTGCAGAGTCACGTTGACGGGTTGAGTGAACTCTGCTTCCAGGAGTTCCACCGTCTCTTTGTAAATGTCTCTCGCCGGTGGACGGCGAGCTTGTTCGCCGCTTGCTGCTGCCGACGTTGCTGGCGCCGTTGCAACAGCACTCTCGGGCGTTGGTAACGAGTCGAATATCTGTTGGCCTGCTTCGCCGAGACAGTTGAGCAGCATGGCCTGCCGACGTTCGGCGTCGTAATCTCGAGCGCCAGTGGCCAGCAGATATCGCTCGAAAATCTGTATCCATCGTTTCCATGGAATGGGCGGAGTACCGGGTTTCGCTAAGAACTCCGGGGGAAGTCTGCCGCCGGACGTCGCCATCATAGGAAGATGACCTTCTGCTTGAGAGGGCGGCCGTTCTATAGCGCAGCCATCTTGAATGTGGCTGGGGACGACCAAAGGAAGCGGCTGGACGAACAGAATAATTCGCCGAGAACCAGCCGACGAAACCAAGGGCGCAGCCGATGTCTTGCCGGTGAAGACGGTCGGGTCCAGGAACTCCTCGTCGCCAGAAATGTATGTTGTGTCCCGGGCTATGGGGACACTGTGGAGCGAGCAACCAGTCTGGTCCGAGCGTTCTGATAGACTGTTCTTTTATTAGATAGAGCCAATAGAGGAAAAGAAAGATGAAGAGAAGAAGAATGATGATAGCATCAAAATATTTACAACACTGTGAAGAAGATGAAGTCGAAATCGAAACTAGGTGAACACAACAAGTACCAAGAAAAAAATGTGTTGGAAGTCGTCAACCTGACTGCCGCCGCAACGGGGATTAGTGTTAGCTCGGTCTACGAGATCAAGCGTCGCTTCAAACGTGCCAACGGAGCCGTGAAATCTCCTTCAAAGAAGCGCCCGAAATTCGCTGAGAAAAGAAAGAGGATTTCAAATCACGACGCGTGCACGTTGACGGCCGTGAGAAGCTGCCTGGACAATTTCTTCCGTCGGGGGGAGATCCCAACGTTGAAGAAAATCGCCGCTCGTCTCCAAGAAGACAACGTGCTGCCGTCCTGTTCCAGGACTGCTCTGTATCGCCTGCTGAAGGACATGGGTTTCGAGAAACAAAAAGGGAATCACCACTCCTTCCTAATTGAGAGAGGACATCGTCGAGTGGTGGTGGCAGTATTTGAGGGCAACCGGAAAGCAGAGCCCAGAACCGCAAGATCTACTTCCAGGACGAGACTTGGGTGAACGCCGTCCTCACAGTTGACAAGGTGTGGACTGACAGCACCATAAAGTCAGCAAGGCAAGCCTTCATGTCTGGACTGACGACCGGGCTAAAGGCTCCTTCTGGAAAAGGTGAGAGTGATTGTCGCCCACGCAGGTAGTGACACTGGCTTCATGTCCGGCTGCCTGGACATGTTCCGTGGGAAGAAAAAGGGGACTACCACGATGGAATGGACTCGAACAGGTTTGAAGCATGAAGCAGGCTCTCACCGTACCATTGCGAACTAAATCTCATAGAGTTGATATGGGCACGAGTCAAGCAGGAGGTCGCTTCCAAGAACATCACATTCAAGCCCAATGACGCTGAGCGGCTTTTGAGGGAAGCAGTGGACAACGTAACAGCTGTGCAACATCCACCACGCTGTTTCAGATTATAATCAGGATTCTTGCCGCCATCCACACACAGAGCCACTCGGGCTTTGATGGGATTCTGGAAGAACGTATCTCACATCAACCACGCTGTTTCTGCTTATAATCCGGGATTTGTACCACCATCTCCACACCACGGAGCTTAAGAGAACAGAATTAAAGAATAAAAATTGAAATTCACCGCGACACACAAGGAAACCGATTGCCCACTCAATATATACATGTGAACGTCAACGTAATAACGTAAACAAAGGTATATTAGGACAGAATAAACTATGCAAACTTACGTTCGTGGCTGGTATCAGATCATGATCAATCCAAGTTCATCAAGTTTGCAATGGGCGCGTTAAGTTAGTGAGCTCCAGACTCCGGACATCTGCGCTCGAGCGCGCGGGTTCGGGCGTAGCTTAACGGCGCACTTTGGTACCGAGGCGCCATCTGACGCCTAGTAAGGAGTTTTAGCAAGTCGTTTTTCAAGCACACGGTTCCAGAAATCACGAACGGTACAGCTGGACCGTTCCGTGAAACCGTACGTGAAATTTGACATACTTTAGCGAATCGTGAAAGTTGCGCGACCGTGTAAACGATGATGCTGATAGGGCTTAACGGTGGCGCCATCTTCTAGTGAGCATGTGAAACATCTTCTGCAACGTGTAAATCCGTGGCGGACACCGTGGTGGTGGGTAGACTCTGGTGGTGGGTGGCAGCTCGCCGCTCGTGTTTCCGGCGTGCAACTGATGTAAACAAGACGGCCGATGCAACATTTGCCGGTCGGAATTTCAATAACTGCGAAGCTAGATGGAGTAAAAAGTATCTAAACGACCGTAAAGGTATGTGATGTGTCTCCGTCATCCTGAACTTGAACGATCGTTCACGTTGTGTGCCGTCGGACCAAATCATTTCGTCTGCTCGCGGTCGCCACGGCAGCTAGTCTGCCCGCAGATCGCAGAAATTTACTAGCATGCGTTGTTTACAGCATTCACGATCGCTTACCATTGTGAGCAGTCCTCGAAATGATTTGGTTCAACCTCTCAAATGAAGCAGACTAGCAGGACGGCAAATCTCCTCCCGCTGTCCTAAGCCTAACGCTCGGCTGGGTCCGCTGGGTCGGCGCGGTCGGCGAAGGTAGCAGTCGGCGAACCGACCGCCATCTTTGTTTTTACCTGAGTCGTGAACGGTGCTGGCTGCGTTCCGGTGACGACTCCAGCGGCTGGAATGGGAGAAACGAACGAGAAGAGCCTCCGACGTCCCGAACGACTCGCGCGCGCATGCGCAGTGGCGTCGCCAATGCGTTGGAGGGCGAACCAGGCGAACCGTTCGTGTGGAAACGACCTGCTAAAACTCCCTAGTGTTTGTTCGACGACGACTTCTGTGAAATAAGTACGCGGAGACGGCGGCAGCAGCAGAGCTTGTATTTGTGCTGCACGCTGTTGGTGCGGCGATTAAAGGTACGCCCAACGCCGCCTGAATTCCCAAAAGCCTTAAAGAATGACGGCTGAATGGCCTAATTCAACTAGAAATAAAACAGCGCGGAGTAGGTAGGCTGGCTTTGGGGGCACATTGCAAAACGCCAAACCAGGGAGTGCAAGGAGACATGGGATGGGCGTCATTTGAGGGCAGGGAAGCTGCGAGCAAGATAGAATTTGAGGATCGGTTGAGGCAAATGGATGGGGAGCAATGGGCACGAAAGGTTTTAGCTTTTTATACATGAGGAGTATAGACACAAAGTGGAGACAGCGCACTAGGAAATTAAGAGGAAAGTTTTTAGGCTATAGTGGGGTTACGGAAGAGCAGGTCTCCGTTAAGAAGAAAGTTAAGGCCACAGAAAGAGATCGGTGGCTAGAGGGAATGCAGACAAAGAGGGCTCTGGAAAGCTATAGATTAAACAAAACAGTTATTGCCAAAGAAAGCATTTATGATAATTCTAGGGGAAGCTCATTGTTGTTTGAGGCAAGGACAGGTGTTTTGCGAACCAGAACATACAGAGCGAAGTACCAGGAAATGGATACAGTGTGCGCTGCTTGTGGAGAGGTGGACGAGACGGCTGAGCACTTGATACTCTACTGTAAAGGGCTTCACCCTATGCCTACCGAAGACAACATAGATTTAATAAAGTCATTGGGTTTTAGAGACAGCGAAGGAAAAGTGGATTACAAGACAGTAGAGATTACCAAGCAAAGATTAAGTGAATGGTGGCAGAAAGCACGAGAAAACTAGATATTTTCTTATTAACTGATGACAAGGGAGTTTTATAGCCTCACTTTCTGTTCAGTGTGGAGTGTATATAGTTTTCACATTTAAATATTCTAAGCTTAAATGGTAAGACAAATTGGCTAGGTGGCGTAAGCTACCGCCCGATCCAAAGGGCTCAGCCGTATTCATCCATCCATCATCCATCCATCCATCATTGGCTCGCCTGATCCTGAAATTGCGGTAAGGTACATTAAGAACTACGACATTCCCGCTCCTTGTCCAGTTTTGCGCACTCCGCCGCTAAAGTTCTGTCAGCAGCCTCCCGTTCTAACCTCGAGTGCTCGCGCTCCTCAGCTCTTTCTGCTCTTATCCGAACTTTCTCTTCATCCACCCACTTCCTCAAATCCGCCCCGGAATAGCCTAATTCTTTAGCTACTGCGATTAACTTGTCAGTTTCCATAGTTGAAATACGTCACAAATCTCCCTCACCCTTCTCACCCTCCGGAAAAAGATATGACTATGATGTAATGGGCCAGCTATCCTGGCAGGCTCGCCAAATTGTCAGGTTCGTCCGGAATGGTGAGAGGAAGGATCGGGAGACTGAGACAAATGCATGAGTAGAAAAAGAATATATTCAAGTCAGGAAGTAAATATAAAAAAAAGAAGCAACGTTAGAAAGGCAAAAGAAAAGAAACCATTCGACCGTTCAAGCACGTTCGGTAGGCAGTATAGTCACCCCTGGGGTCGTAGCTCGGGTCGCTGGTGCCCCTTGAATATTCGACCCTTGATCGTTGGTGAAGTAGTGCGTGCCGCGATGTCGGGAGGGGCTGGTTATCTCGGGTCCGGGTGCCTTGATCCTGGGACGGAGCCGGTTGCACTGATGGTCACCGTGCTGAAGCCGGGACGAAGCCGGTTACGTTGATGTTCAGCTCGTTGAAGCCGGGACGAAGCCGGTTACGTTTCCCACACTGACGCCGGGACGGAGCCGGGTAGCGCACCGTTCGAGCAGCCAACCGTCGCGGCTCTTGGTTCAGCTTCGAATCAATGTCGCACCCGCGATACCGTTCTTCTTTTTCTTCACTTCTGCTTCTTCCTTTTCTTTTCCCAAATCATGACACCCTGGCTGCCAAAATAGAATCCCTGTCTTTTGAAATTGAAAACTTTGCAATTACCGGACGGCATTTATTGGGAAAGAACTTGCCCAACCTATGAGCGCGAGAGGTCGCTTGATCAGATAGTTGCAAGTTCAAAGCAGACGAAACCACTTCAATTATTTGTTTTTCTGACTCAGCCCACGATTCTGATTGTCAGGAAAGCCGTGGAAAATTAAGTTTTCATGCCGAGATCTGTCTTCATAATCATCTAAACGACGACTTGGAGCGACTGTTTCGTTCCGAACGGCGTCAGACACCGCACTAGCCACATAAAGGTCCGCGGAGTTGTCCGAGGCAGCTATTCTTTCTTCTACGACAGTAAGCCGATCGTTTATGCTGTTCATTTGTCTCAAGATTCAGCTGAATTTCTTTCATTTCATTTATTTGAGACAAGACCTCAGCGTGGTTTTTGTCCATTTTGCAATGTAGTGCCCTCAGCATCGACACCAAATCGTTAGAACTTTTGCTGGGGTCCTCCTTAGGTGGGCCTGGATTCTGTTTGATATCACCCCCCAAAAGCAATAGTTTCACAACATAAAGGCAATCACAAATAGTACCAAGAAGAACATTTGGGCATGGCAAAAGCAGCAGGTTAACATTGTTCGTGCGCTTACAATGCAACGAAGGGATGGGACTAACCTGCACGAGGAAATACAAGAGGGTTTAGACGAGTCTGCATTCTTGCCGCTTG
>JAZHYW010033101.1:0-39716 GCA_037355805.1 Ixodes ricinus | reverse complement strand
GAGGCATGGAAAGTCGACGGGTGGTATGCATCCGTTCTTAAGAGAAGCAGTATTACATTTTGGGTAGGCGTATGAGAAGCGATGTATTTCTTCGGCGCTTCAAAAGAGGTGTTCAGCTTTGAATGCGGTAATACTGGTAGTAGGCACAACATTGCGAAAGATGACACGAGTGGCCCGGCTTTGAACAGGTTCAAGTTTTTTCTTTTGGGATAACTGATGTGGGTTCCAGACATGTGAGGCGCACTCGAGCTCATGACTGATGAGATACTATATGCGACGAATTGAATTGGCGGCATGACCGAGATGAAAATGACACATTAAAAGAATCCAAAACGTTGGTCAGCTTTTGCAGAGATGTCACTGGTGAGGGGGTTCCCGTGGTAAGTTATAATTAGAAGTTGATGCCGAGAAGACTTGCATGTCGTTACAGCTTAGACTGGTATGCTAGAAAGTACCAACCGTGTGAAGAGCTTTTCCTTTGCGGTGAAGTTAAGGAATTTTCTCTTGTTAACGTCGATTTCCGCCCGGCAATCTCGACACCACGATTCGAAATGAAACAAATGCGTTGGCAAAAAGGGCACAGACGGACGCAATTGCTATGCTTTTCTATAAATCCGCACAATCATTCGCACATAACCGAAGGGTTAAGTTACGAAGATCTTGGAAGTCGTTTATGGGCAGTAGAAATTGTAGCGGGCCCAGCACGAGTTCTTGCTGCACTCCCGAATCACGTAACCAGAGGTAGAGAGCCCAGAAAGTCACGCCCTGCATTACTTATGCCGTCACGGACTACAGTTGACACGCTGAAACTCGTTCTCTCGGTTCTATCCCTCGCACGTGAACCCATCCTGAGCCGGTCAAACGCTGGTTTTAGAACGTAGGCAATAATTCGAATTGCTCCACTCCATTGGCGGATGCCAAAACCACTGCGAGGCTGAGGTGGAGAAAAGCCGGATGTCCGCAGATTCCGAAGTTGGACTTTCCACCTTTTACCTAATAATTCACGGAGACATCTCCCTTGCAAGAACCATTTACATAGCCATTTTACCGGAGAAGCAGATGAGGAATATTTGATGTCAAGATTGTCTATGTTTTCTCGCTCTTTCTTGAGTGGGTTTGATGAGGCGTTCCGTAAATGAAAGCTGGATGTTGTTTCGCAACAAACTGATAGAGTCCCAGGCTGCCTGCGTTCCCGTTTTAAACGTTGCACCTTGTCCTAAGTTCCCCATGGTTTAAGTTCCCCATGGATCTCAAATTAAACGAAGTATCCGGGGGAAAAAAGCGTTTACATACGCGAGCGAAGAGCTCTGACTTGGACCACGATTAAACCTCCTATCCGTGCGTATGCCCTTTACGCTGCAAGGAATTGATAAAAAGAGGCCAAGCCGTGCTTCTTCGACGTTGATGTTTCGAATATGCTACGGTCAGACCCGACGAAAGTTTGGGAGCTTGCAAGCCCACACCTGCAAGTGTGCTTCCATGCTTGGGCTCTGTGGTGACACTGCCGCCCAGGTGAACCTCCAGATGGCCGACCAGTTCAGCGAGGTTTTCAGCGGTGTTTTCCACTGATGAGGATGTTCTTTGAGATTCGACTATATCAGAAATCGTCAGTTGAAAGCAATATGGGAGATATTGTAATTCCTACCTTGGGGTTATATGTGTCATTGACCGATTTCCCGCTAACTCTAGTCCTGGCCCGGATGGCAAATCCACAAAGTTATTAAAGCTAACCAAGTCACTTTATGGCCCTATTCTGGGAAGACTGTTCTGACAATCCCTCTCCATGGGTGAATTATCAGACGATTGGAAATATGCCGATGTTGTTCCTATATTTAAGACCGGGAGTATAAAAATGCACTTGACAACTACAGACCCATCTCACTCCTGTGTTTCAAGTAAGCTTCTAGAACACATTATATCGTCGCAAATCCTGGCCCACCTAACTATCCATCAACTTCTTTTTTATTAACCAGCATGGCGTTCTGCGTGGACGTTCATGTGAGCCTTACAGCTGTTTGAGTTGTTAAATAACCTTCATCATTCTGTTCACCTGTCCAGACACGTCGATGCCATTTTCATTGATTTCACGAAAGCGCTTCATCGCGTACCACATACCAGGTTGTTATATAAGCTGACTAAACAAAACTTATGCACAGGACTGTTGTTAAATGGATTAAAAACTTCTTGACTAACAGACGCCAATCAGTTGTGATTGGCAAACGCCTCTCCTGCCCTTCTTCCCGTGGCGTCAGGTGTCCCGCAGGGAACCTGTACTAGGTCCTTTGCTTTTTCTTTATGGACATCAATGATCTTCACTCTAACATCAAATCTTGCGCTCGTTTGTTCGCGGATGATTGCGTCATCTACCGTCCCGTTATGGACCCCCACGATAGTACACCCGTGAGCGATATGAAAGGTGAACAGCCGTCTTCTTGTTTTTGACGCTCCTGCAAGTTTTGGAACAAGCTCTGTTCCAGAAGAGGGCTAGAACGCAAAGTTTAGACCCTAAGCCACGTACCATCTGAGACGTTGAGAGTTAATATAGCTTTAGGGAGCCGTAAAACAGGCAAGAAACCAGGTAAGGTGTTCACCTTCATATTGCCGGCGGGTGTACAATTTTACAAGATAACTCAGACACAGTTTCAAACTTGTCTGAGACGTGGCTGATGAAAATAAATACACATAATACAAAAGATATGACCTTCACCTCGAAACGACATCTCCCCCTCACACGTACTTCATTGGTAGTGACGCCGTTGAAAATGTCGCACCCTTTAAATATCTTGGCGTTCATCTCTCATCGGACTTAACGTGGAAGCTTCACATTGAGACACACTGCTAACAAGGCGTCGCGAACTCTTGGCTTTCTCAAACAAACACTGTTCCAAGCAAACTCAGATGCAAAACCTCTTGCCTGCACTGCCGTTGTCAGATCTCAACTTGAGTAGGCATCAGTCATCATCTGACACCCTCATCAAACATATCCGGCAGATAAGATTGAATCTATTCAAAACAAAGCTGCTAGATTTATACCTGCGACTGCTCCCGATTCACAAGTATAAGCAGTTTAAAACTTCGACTTAACTTCTCACGTCTTCATACAAGAAGGCACCTCACACGCCTATTATTTATTCATAAACTTTATTACAGCCCCTCACCTTTTAAGGGACTCTTTCCTACTACCGGATCACCATGTATCGTCCCGCTTAGATCACCCTTTTCAAAATTAATCCCATATTGGCACGAACCAACATGTTTAAAAGCTCTCCACTACTCCTCGCTATATCGGACTGGAACAGCCTCCCCAGAGAAATTTTGTCCATTAGTGACCATGAGTCCTTTGTGTCCGCTCTAAACATGTTAAACCTTGAATAGTCTTGTATCCCTGCAATATTTGATGTTGCGATTGTCTTGTTTCTGATATATATGTTTGTACTGAGCGCCATCTTTTTTTATGTCGTATGTTTCAAGGCGAAAATTGCACCAAATGCTTTGTAGCTTCAGTTTATGCTTTGTACCTTCAATTTTTATATTTGTCTCTGTTTGCATCCACTTGGTTTAGTCGTACTATATTCTTGTATCACGTTCTCCTTATGTAATGCCCGTATAAGGACCTTTAGGGCCAAAATGAATAAATAAACGAATGGTGTTTTGCTACCTCGGCACCAACACCGGAGCATGCACAGTTGCAGTACAAGTCTGCGACGTCGGAGTTTCGGTGTAAACAAGCGTCCTTATGTTTCTGATTACATAACCGTTTACAGTATGATCAAATAAGTGTCATACAGAGCAGATTTCGATACAGTCAAGACGAAACACACAAAAAAAGTGAACGAGAAACGGAGCGCTTGCGTCGAATTTTTCGCTCGCCGTTAGTTCTAAGGATCGCGACGATTCTCTAAAGGCAACAGCGGTCGTGGGATTGCGGCGTCAGCAAACAAGGTGGACCGCTCACCGACATCAAATTCCACGACTCCAAGCAGGTGCCGGCACCGCCCAGGAACGCCGCTGCGCCTCCGCTGATGCGCGGGAAACAATGTATCGATCGTCGGGATGGCATGTTTATGCAAACCCCCGGTGAGTCCCGACGTAAGCCCGCTCCTCTCGGGCGTTTGGATGTTTTGCAAAACCGGAGCCTGTAAACTGTACGTGCGCCCCTTCCCCCCCCCCTTTCCCCTTAGTCGAGGACCCAGCTCTAGAACATTGTTAATTGGTGGATTCGGGTTGTTTTCGCAAGCCGCGTCGCGCGCTTAAATGGAAAGGCGGTTACAGATGGGCTAAGAATACCCGTCAAAATCTCCTTAGAGTTGTTTTTGTTTTTTTTTCTCACAACCGTTTAACGGGTGCGTCGAAACTGCAGCAGGTGTGAGCCTTAGCTCCGCATTGTGCGGGTGATATATATATATATATATATATATATATATATATATATATATATATATATATATAAAACTGCCTGAAATATGACGCGACAGAGAACATGAGGAAAATTATTTTGATGATGCGCTTATAGAAGAAAGTTTTGCCGCAAACAGTTCTTGTTTGCATTTTCAGCCTGTAGTCACCTTCTTCGGACAATACACTTTCCATTGGAAATTTCGGAATTTTTCGAAGAACATCAAAGAAACATTGTTAAGCAATGCCACCATCGTCTTGACAAACATTAATGGGGTAACTTTTTTGTTTTTTATTTAGCCAGTTAATATTAGCCAGGGATTAGCCTGTTAATGAGATGCGCTGCGTTTTAAGCTGACCCCAATATGTTTCTGTTTTTGAAAGTATAGTTTCTATGGTCCTTTTCTAACTTGCCACTCTTAAACTCCGCCTTTTTTCGGAGAAAGATTAGAGCATGGTATACAGAATGGTCTGCGACTCTTCATGCCTGGCACGAAAAAACACTCTTTAAATGTTTTTCTTTTCTTTGCATTTTTTTTTTTGGGGGGGGGGGGGGCGGCTATAGTATTTTTCAAAAGAACATCGAATCAATTTTCAAATCACCATATCAATCAGGACTCGGACGTCACTACCAGCAGACTTCGTGTTCTCGGCGACAGAAAACGACCCGAAAGTTGCAGACTGATCAACGCCAGGTGTCGTTGCGCTGCGCACCCATCATCCACGAGCACTTGGACCTGACGTCCTCTGGCGCAATCGCGATGCGTCGAAAGATATTCTCTGAATCTCAGGTGAACATTATACCGTCCTGCCTATAAGCTCCCACCTAAGTCGGAGATGGAATCGATCACCGCGCCTCATTAAACTCGAAACTCCGCGGCCGTTGAGTACGGCCCCGTGCAAACCGGCAAACTTATTCCAATAATTGTGCGCTAACACGCTCGCCATCGAACTTCAACCGCTACGGTTTGTTTCAACTTGGGGTGGAGTAATATAGGACGTCGCGAGCCATCGGAGCCAGTCCAAAGATGTTACACGATCCAGTCCAGTTTGTCACGCGATCTTTGGGAGTAACTTTATACAACACGCGGGACACGTAATACTACGTGACCCGTTCACAGCATTGGATAGGCTGGGATGGCTCGTACCGTCCGCTGCGCTCCATCCTGGGGAGAAACGGGGTGTAAAGAGCCTCCGATGCACAGTTTTTTCCAATAACTTGCTCAGTGAGGACGATTCGGCGGAGTGCTGAAATGCGCTTAACTTGGGCGGGCGTTCGTATCGTTAAGGCGTTATGTAAGGTCCTGTGGGATCCATATAGTACGATTAGTCCGAAGAAGCGAAACGCGGTCGCTTTCACAACGTGCTAATTTATTAACGCAGGACGCAATCTACAGGTCAGACGCATCGTATTGTTTCCGATGGAATTGAGTCACAACGCCCGAATAATTGAAGGTGCTTCTGAGTGGTTCCTCGCTGAACAGAAAGCCTTCTGGAGGTTTCTTTAAAGGATACTATAATTTTAATGATCCCATCTTCCACCGGTGAAATAAATAAAGGTTATATAATCAGAATTTGTACGGGTCGGCGTTATTCAACTATATACGCCTACGAGGTCACGCAACGGTCTTTTCACGTCGTCAATGCATCAGAGTCCGGATGAACGGACGAACACTTTATCGAGACCTCAGCATTGTACGTGCATGCCTGAAAAAATGTCATTTATCCCTCCAGATTTCTCAGTCTTAATGGTCGAAATATTTTTCGCGCATGAACCAGTAGGGGACGAACGTAAAAGTTCACAGGCGTATCTATCTGTCATTACGGAGGTGAGTGTCATTAAGTCATTCGCAGGCACGTAGCCAGGATTTTGTTTCGGGGGGGGGGGGGGGGGGGGGGGCAGCCATGACAAAAATGCTGTATGAGGGGGAGGGGGAGAGGCGGTCCCAGCAAAATGGAAAGATTTTGTCCGGGGGCCAGGGGCCCCATGGGCCGCCCCTGGCTATGTGCCTGGTCATTCGGTGCTGCTTCCATGATCATCAAGGAACACTCCAGCGCGCTAACTATTACGCAGTTTGAGTGCAGTTCAGGTGTAACAACGTCAATTCTTTCAAGTTATGTCCAAATGAAACCACGCTTCAATGATACTGAGTTACTTTCACGACATAATGGTGTCAACGGTGTGCGCAACCATTTCTCTTCGGAAGATGTCCATGTCGCGTCTTTTTACGCCTTCGTTTGGGTCTGCGTGCCGACATTACCTGCTCTTAACCAACCTTCCGAAAAAAAAAGAAAGAGATGCGAAACAACTCACGCGAGGCTTTATCGCGGTACCAATCGCTGGTCCTAAAAGAAAATGCTCCCCTTTTAACCCGTTTCGCACAATGCTTTAATCATTGTTTCGTGTATTGTGGGACAAGCCGTAGCACATGTGAAGCGATGGGCTCTCAAAGCCTAGCCTCGTTTAATATACAAGACGTTTTTTGTTTTGTTTTTCAATTCGAACCGATATTTTATTCGAAAGGGGCGATAATCCGACGAGTGCCGCCCTCACAATGCATTTTGAGGCTAGGCGGAAATCAGATAATGGGTCAATTGTCATGGAGTTAACTACAATTTGTGAATGAACTTGTTAATTATTGGTTTTAGCGGAAATTGCTATTACAAGTCACACGAATGTACAATCAAAATGCGGAAAGATGATGTTTTTTTTAAAGATATTAATCGATCCATTTTTGCCTTTATTTGCCGATTCAAATCCCGCGCAAAAAAGGCGCCCAACCTGCCCTCGATGACGGTTAGAAGAGTGACGTAGTAAAGTTTCAATCATGTCGTGACTTAAGACGGCGGCGCTCCCACCAAGGACACACTGCCGAAAGTGTAGGAGATTTAGTAGAGAGTATTGCGTATAGTAGCAAACTGAAACAGAAACGCACAGCAAAACTGCTGTGCGTTTCTGTCAGCGTTGCGTGCTCCACGCTACGGAAACGGATGCGCGTCACCGGCATGCGCCCATCCAAGACCGCAGCTTTGACTCCGCGAACGTGCAGCGTGGAACACGCAACGCTAACGCTAACGCACAGTGCTTGCGTTCGCTCGTGTACCCAGTACCAAAATTCACTGGTGACAACATGGTTGAAAAAACTACGTCACTCTCCCAAGCGGCATTGTAGGCCGGGCTTCTAACGCTCTTTTTGAGCGTTTTTCTCTTTAACCAAGCAAGACATAAGAAAATAATAATAATCGACTGATTTGAAAAAAAAAAAGGCTTTTTGCAAAATGTTTTAACTGTTCCGACCACTAATCGTAATTGTTGTGAATACAGAATTTCAACATGACCCCTAAAACCAATCTTTTCAAAGTGAATTAACATACACTGGTTAATTAGCCAACTTCCAATGACAATTATACCCTCATCTAATTTCCGCCGATACTAATATATACATATTGAAGACGGCACAGGTTTTACTCTCAGCCCGGTATTTGTTTTTTCTTTTACACTCGAGAAATTTAGACAGCCTGTATATCAAGCATATAGAGATACTATGAGTAACGTAAAACGTTACTTTTGGTTGAAAAAAAAATGAAAGACGCTTACAGCGCTTTGTAACGCCGAATTAGAGTGCAGCTCTTAAGGAGGAAGAGGGAAGGATGCTGAGGGGAGGTATACCCCTCCTGCCTCCTCCCACCCCCTCATCCTCCCCTGGTACTCTCTCTTCCCCTCCTCTCCTCCTCCTCCTCCTCCTCCTCCTCCACCTCCTCCATCCCACCTCCTCCCTCCTCTCATCCTCCTCATCCTTCCTCCTCTTCCCTTCTCCTCCCTGTTCCCCTCTTCCCTTCTCCGTCCTCTCCTCCTCCCTCTCCCCCCTCGGCCTCCTCCGCTCCTCGCGCGTTGCATCGTGGGAAATGTCCCATAATGCACCGTGTGGGACCCTTGTGACATCGCATGTGACGTCACGAGGGTCCCTACGTGGTGTAGGTGCATTATGGGACATTTCCCATAATGCACCGCGCGATTACGCCGACGCCGCTCAAGCCGGAACGGGCGCCTAAGAGCTGCGCACTAAAATAGTTGTCTAATTGCAAGGGTACTATCTAGACATTCCTAGATAAAAGCGTTTATTTTTCCCACTGCGTTACACATAGGAATTCACATGTACAAATTTTCAACGCGCACAAATTAAACGCCAGAATTATCACAGTAAACGTTGCACTGTTCTTTACCTTAATCATTCCAAGAGCTGATAATAGATCTTCGGAGAATTCATAAATAATTAATTTCAACAATATCAACTCTGACGCGCGCTATATCCCATATGTGCGTTATTATACGCTACGGCATAGGAGGTCGGCTCTAAAACAAGAAAATACCACGATTAAAAAATGCCCGCATGAATCAAACTAAGACAGATTAGAAACTTTTTAGAGCGCATCTCTTAGGGCGCCCGTTTCCGGCTTGAGCGGCGTCGCCGTCGGCGTAACCGCGCGTTGCATTATGGGACGCTTCTCATAATGACGTCACATGTGATGTCAGGAGAAAGAATGAAGGAGAAGGCGGATGAGATAATTTTTTCGCTAAATTTAGCGGAAAAATTTCTTGCTAAATTTAGTGGATGAATTTCCCTAGAAACTTAGCGCAAGAATTCTCCCACTAAATTTAGCTGAAAAATTTCCCGCTAAATTTTTCGCCAAACTTAGCGGAAACATTTTCCCGCTAAATTTGGCGAAAAATTCTCCCGCTAGATTTAGCGGAAAAAATTCCCGCTAAATTTAGCGGAACAATTTTCCCGCCAAATATGCGGAATAATCCCCGCTAAATTTAGCTGAACAAATTCCCGCTAAATTTAGGGGGAAAGTTCCCTCTAAATTTAGGGAAAGTTCCCTCTAGATTATAGGAACAAATTCCCGCTAAATTTAGCTGAACAAAGTTCCCCGCTAAATTTAGCAGGTATTAGGAGAGTTTTCCTGAGACCGCAGGATTTCCCACATCCTCCGCTAAGTCCTCCGCAACGAAGAGGCCGCTACTGCGCCTGCGCGGTGATGAATAGAGTTCCGGTTATCGTAGCGGGTTGCGGAAAGCGTTGCGGGACGGCGAAAATGATCTACGAAAACTCCCTAATTTTTTTCCCGCTGAATTTGGCGGGAAATGTAGCGAAAATTTAGCGGGAGGATACGGAGGGTACGGAGGGGCATACTCTTCCCCTCCGTACCCTCCTCCTCCTCCTCAAGAGCTGCGCTCCAATTCGGCATTACAGGAAGTTGTAAGCGTCTTTCATATATTTTTTCTAGCGCAACCCAACGAACAAGACGCGGTAAACAACAGTCCTCCCGCCACCTCCCTCGAGAGACGTAGCACCTGAAAGCTCCTACTGAATACGTTGTACAATGGTGCACGAGAACAAGTTAACAAACAAAACCATCCCCATAAGTGAGCTGTATGCGCGTTTGCTGCCCTTTTTAACTTTTGAGTAGTCCCAACTTTTGACATGTCCGCTCCGCAGTCTCCCTCAGGTACACCAAAACAAAATTCAACGTTTGACGAAAAAAGAAATAAAAAAGAAAACTGGTGGCGAACAGCCGTTCAAGTGAAACCGCGTCTGTCGTTCTTCATCCTTTAGTGCTGCAGCGGCAGTGGATTCCTTTTGCTCCCTCCCTTTTTATTTATTTTTTTGTCCGCGTATACACAGTGGCCCTCACGAGGAGTGCGCGACTGCTTGCTTACTTCGTCCACACGCCCAGCCGCGGCGCGGAAGTCGGGGGCTATTTTCAGACGACGTCGGTTCAACTCTTTTTTTCTTTTTTTTTCTTGCGTTCGAGAATGGCTGTCCCGGATACTCGGTTTTGATGTACCATTTACGTTACCGCTTTCGGCTTTTTTTTCTTTTCTTTCTTTTGCCCTCTCCGCAGCGCTCCGGCCCAGCCACCGCCGCCCCGGGCTATCCCTTTGCTTCTTTTCCAACTGCCCCGGGAATGTGTGCCTGTTTACGCAGAAAGCAGAGCGTTGTTTGTGTATGTGCTTCGCCCCATACAAGCGCCCCCGCGCGCGTACACCACACGCTATACACAGTGCCCCTTAGAACGAGATTCGGTGCGCAAACGAGCCGTTGTACACATCGTCGCGAAAACGTTTCGTGTACCGAAACGGGGTCACGAAGACTGCAGGAGATCGCCCGCTGCCGCTTGCGCGGGCTTCAGTGTGCCCGGATTTCAGAGTGTTCACAACTGTTTGATCAGAGTCACGTGGTTTAAGGACCGCATTTGGATTACGAGCTGCAAGGAGGTGTCAGAAGCGCGTGGACAGCCATGCCAGCGTCTCAGCCTACCCGCCAGCAGTCTTGGGCAGTAACTAGTTACTAGTAACGGGTTTGTGGTACCTAGTTACTTTTTTCAGTAACTTGTAACTGCAACTCGTTACTGGTTCTGAAAATAGCTTGTAACTGTACGAGGGTTACTATTTTTCGAAAGTACCTATAAAGAGTAACGTGGTTACAGTTACTTATCAGATTGATCTGACAAACTATTGCAAATGCGACCATCACAAACGCGACCAGAACTTGGGACTCGTGAGAGAGTCCCAAGTTCTGACACCAGAAGGAACAGCAAAACCTGCCGCAGAAACCGTCTGGAGCACGAAGGAAAAGAATATAAATAAAAATGAACTAAAGTTTTGGTGACCTGGCTTGGCCAAGCTGGTCCCGCCAAATGGGAGGATGGGGATGTTTTGTGTCCGTACGAGCTGTGTATGGAACATCGCCCACAGCGCACGCAGTTGTAACAAAGCGCGGCATCCCTAAAGCGTTTCTCCGTTTGGCGGAGGCAGCGAGTGCTTTCCGCGGAGGACAGTTTTTGGTAATTCTCGCCTCAAGCGCCCGCGGGGCGCAGGCTTACGGCACAACTGATTTTCCGAACCTTGTCTTTTTGCCGCCAAGCAAAGGTTTCCTTCCTCCCAGATGCACTCTTGTGGGGTGAAGATAAAGTAACTAGGCAGGCGAGATGGTTGATGTAGCACATTTCAGAAAACCGGAGGCGACGGACGAAAAAGGGGACAACACACAAAACGTCTAAACGTTTTGTGTGTTGTTCCCTTTTTCGGCCGTCGTCTCCGGTTTTCAGAAATCTTGTGGGGTCTCGACTTTAGGCCCCTTTGCTCTCCCTTCCCTTTTTTTTTTTTTTTTTTTGCAACCCAATTATTGGTTTTGCCTCCCGTCTCCCATTGATCTGCCCTTCGGATCCCGTCAGCTGAGAAAGAGTATTCGGTCGAAACGTCTGTGTCGTTCCGCTTGTTGTGTGTGTGTGTTTTCAATTGAAAGACCGCTCTTAGCCGGGACTAGGGGCACTTCGCATCGGTTGA
Organism: Ixodes ricinus; assembly: GCA_037355805.1. Taxonomy (NCBI): domain Eukaryota; kingdom Metazoa; phylum Arthropoda; class Arachnida; order Ixodida; family Ixodidae; genus Ixodes; species Ixodes ricinus. Next base: position 27,970 of record JAZHYW010033101.1, on the reverse strand, counting down.
TTTATAAATATTCACGTCGTGGGCTCACTGGGTGGTCTCTTATAGTTGGGGTGGCGAGATCAAGGACCGCAAACGTGTCCGATCTGGTTAGGAAGTGGCGGAGAAAAGATCGCAACAGCAGTTTGGATATACGTGACGACTGAAACCTGAGCGTGTAGTTGGAAAAACAAAACTCGTGAGGGAGAAAGAAAAGGGACAGACAACGTCTCAAACCACAGTCTCAGGTTTCAATCATCATGTATAACTCACACCAGCTCGCCTGCGCTTCAACCGCTTTTTCATCCGTTTGGAATTCTACATGCAGTGGTTGTTTGTACCTCGATTAGTGCTTCTTTTGCACCGATGCCTTGTTCAGCGGGTTTGACAAAGGAATGTTGCCGCGACATTGCTCCCCAAATTTTCAAGAGAAGCTTTGTGTTTCATTCAAGATTGTGCGCACGCAGTAGAAAACGATTCGACCGACGAGTGGATTGGAGTGGCATAAGAAAACATCTACAAAGCTGATTACAAGGTATGACTTATATTATTATTGAATAATATTTGCATCATTTTTATTGCTTCCGTCCCATTTTGTCTCACCAATGAAATCCGAAATTAGTATTGACCGATTGCAAACTCGCACCACGATTGGATATACCCGAGATCTAGACGCGTGCTGTCGAATTCGTGTATATCTTCTAATGGTCGCGCTTATTTTAAAGTTCTTCGTGATTCATCAGCCGGTATCTGCTTGCTTAAAATTTTGAAAAACGAAAGTCGCCTGTAATTTTGTTACAAAAGAAACTATAATAAGTGCTTTACCATTTAGTGGATTTACCCCAATAGTGTTTTAAATTGTGATACTGTTCAGGGAGCTATTCATGGTAAAAATTAAAATAGGAAGAGCCAAACATGTTAAATATTGATTATTGGGAAAAGCTTAGTTTCTCAAAAAGTCAGATTCACTACCGTGAACCACACTATGGCTCGTGAAAAATCTGTGCTAATTGAAAGGCCTATTAAGGTGAGTTCCTTTTGAATGTTTACTAATATTTGTTTTTGTAAAGTAACGACGAAGTAACGGCGTCACTTTAGCGAAGTAACAGTAACAAGGTACTCTTTCAATTGTCTACTGTAACTATAGCAGGGTTACTTTTTTTCCCCTGAGTAACTGTAACTGTAACGCTTACAATTTAGCAGTAACGTGCCCATGACTGCCCGCCAGCTTTCATCCACGCTTCGCGACAACGTACTGGGGTATCCCCGCGAAGGAGAAATCCGCCACTTTCCTCCGCAGAGCGCGCATCACGTGGGACATACGTCACCCCTTTTTGACGTCTCGCGGCGCCGTTCTCCTCCGTGGCGGAGGCGCGGAGGCTTCGTACTCGAAAGCTCCGCAGGTGGGCGGCGGAGCCGAGGATGGAGTTTCCCGGGTTGTTGACGTCACGACATCCGTCCGCGGAGTTCTCCTTCGTGTGGACTGGCGACGCAGGCGAACTTGCGACGTCTGCCCCGAAGGCGCCCGCCATTTTAAATTGCAAAAGCTCCTTGTGGTTTGAGCTGCGCCCTTTGTTGAATCCAGGCTCTGTAGCGCGGGCATAGTTCCGCGTTAAGCCGCGCGAAGCCGACTTGCCAAGTCCCGTGGGGGACTCGGAACTCGGACATCAAATATTCACGCGGAGTGTGAACGGGCAGCTGTCTGGGCTTGCTCGTCTGTAAGTTCGCTGCTTTTCTACATTATCCCCCTTTTCTTTGTCTTTGTGGGGTAGCTGGTGAATTTCCAGTGGTCGGGTGTGCCAGTGAACAGTAAACTGGGCGTGGTCACACTTCGGTTGACGTTAAAATATGTCGGTAATTCACGGGTAACCAAACGCGCGTTTCTTTTTCCCACCTTAAAACCTGCGCATTATTCGGAAAGTGAAGTATAATTCTTATGAAAGTTTGAACTAGGGTAATTTTTAAGTCTTAAAGGATGCATTAACATATGGTACCACGAAAGGTGAAACTTGGAGTACGCCAGGTTAAAATGGCAGCATTTTGTATTCTGCGGTCCGCCTTGTGAAGCGAGGACCTGGTTCCTTCTAAAGTTTCTCCGGAGCTTAAGTCGGGCACTGATGGAAAATCCGGGATTTAGGGCTTAAAACGCGGCACGCGCTTAAGATGCCTCTCTTGAACGCAAAACACAAAAATCGAGGCGCAGTAAAAATAAAAATAAAAAATAAAGCCTCTACGTAGACCTTTATTTAGAAACTCCTTAATAGGATTAGGATGTCGGCCTTCCTATGTCTGTTGAGTTGGGAACAATTTGCTTTTTGCTTCTCTCCAGGGTGCCTTATTAAAGTAAAAGTAGTAGCTAATGACAATTTATTTTTCTGCTTTTAATGACCTTTCTGAAAAATGCAAACGGGTCGGAGTAGGGTGTTTCTACGTCAGATCGTACGATGGCTGTCCGGGTCATAATTTTTTTATATTTCTGTAGAAAAATATATGTGAAAGCAATGCACTTGGGAGGGACATCCAGCTATACTTGAACGTCGTAGTTAGAATTTTTTCAGAGATATTCTGCACAGCCGCCAATGTCTCACCAAATCAGGTACAATATGACACCAAATATTAAGAAATACAATTATATATTTCTATACAAAAACAAAAACAGAAAACTACGAAACACGTGAAAAAACACGTTTTAGAGACACATTCAGAAATTATTTACCAACAAACAACTTTATGCAAAACGTCGCAAAGTATATCAAAATGTGCGTTTTAAAATGCAGCTTACGAATATATATATAGAACAATTTGCTTAGCCAATATTGTTGTTTTGTTATTAATGCAGGAATGTAAGTCATTTCTCTAAAAGTAGAAAATTGCTCATCTGTGTATATTAAAAAAAAAAAAAAACTCCATTTCATATTTATTTTAAACTATCCTAACTCGTTGCAGTAACTTGAACTAACTTGTGATGGCAAAATATTGACTAGCATATGAACTACAACTGAGAAAGGCTACAACAAACGTTCACTCAAATTCAGCTGGCTTATGATTCTTCGTTATAGGGGTTTTGACGCACGACGTCGGTTCCAAAGATATATTCTCTAGAACCGGCAAAGTATGTTCAAGGGTGCTGCTCTATCGCAGGGCGTTGAGAGTCGTCATAACTTAAAACCATGGGACTAGGAAGAATAAAAAAATACGAAACGGACAACACAACATAAAATTTCAAGAACAGCTGAGTTTATTCGACCACACCAAAAGAAAAAAAAAAGATCAAGAAAACAGAACATGACATCTCGAAGGTTTGACCAGACGTGGCTTGACAGGCTTAATCCCTACAACACTAGACACGCTTCCGACAACAGGCATCAGCAAAGATAATACCCGTCAATATTACGAGAACCGAACGACTTCCTAATCTCAGGGAGGGTGATTATGATGCTTCCTAACAAGCTCGTTTGCGCGCATTCACTTCTCAGAAAGTCATACTGTCCAAAGCTTTGTTTTATCTTTCTGTTCTTTAATATTGCACCTAAGCCCCCCCCCCCCTCCGCCCCTCCGCCGCCCTCTTATTTCCTGAGGAGTGTCGGCAGACGCCACTGCTGCCGGTAGTTGCGAACAGTATGAATGGAAGATTGCCTTGAAACTAAAGCGCGCACATAAGGAAGGTCAGTCACTGCGTAAACAAAGCGAAGGAAGTCTTCTTTTACACGTTCTCTCCAAATGCTAATATGAGAGTTTCTGAATGCCTCTGTCCAAGCTCCAAATGTTTGGTTAGCGGGGTGAAACCAAAACCGCAAGAAAACTTCCATGTGGTTACCAACTTTTATCTGTATTCCTTGTACGTTACGTTACACGTCGATACTTTGAAATGGTAAGCCGATGTTGCTTGTTTTCCACCTCACAATGTTGAACACCAAGATAGCGGGCCAGATACTACTTCCCTCGCTTTCTTTACGCGGTGACTGACCTTTCTTGTGTGTGCGCTTGAGTTTCAGGCAATCTACCATTCATACTGTTCGCAACTGCCGGCAGCAGTGGCATCCGACAACGCTCCTTAGGAAATAAGACGTGGCGGGGGCTTAGGAGGCAACACAAGGAAACAGAAGGATAAAACGAAGGTTGGGACAGTATGGCTTTCTGAGAAGTGACCGTACGCAAACGAGCTTGTTAGGGGACATCACATTCTAACACCCTGGGATTAGGCGGTTGGTCGGTTCTCGTAGTCTGAACAGAGATTATCATTGCGAGTGCTTTGCGGTGGATGCTCGTTGTCGGAGCCGTGTCTACTATTGTATGGATTCAGCCTGTCAAGCCACGTCTGGTCAACTCTTCGCGACGTCATGTTAACTGTTTTCTTGATCTTTTCTTGTTTTGGTGTTGTCGAATTAACTCAGCTGTTCTTGAGAGTTTCTGTAATGTTGTGCGTTTTTAAAGCTTTATGGGTGACGCTTTGCAGAGATTTCGTCCTCGTTGCTTGTCGTCACAGCGCTCGCGAAGAATGGAACATCTTTTTTCTCTCCACTTTTCCGGCTGAGGAAAGGGGAGTCGGGACTCTCCGTCCGACGTCCGTGCAGCGCGAAGCGAGCGAAGACAAGTGAAGAGGAGAGCCCAGCTGGCGTCCCTCTGAGAATTGCGCGACGAAAGGCAAGTCATCGTGTCGTCTACTTGAAAGACTTGTTTTCAAACATTCCTCGCGTCATGCGAAGTCCCACTTTGGCAATATCCAGTTGCTACGCGTAATGTTGGATGATTTTAGAAACTTCCACCATGCTACGTGACGATATGTCCGCGGTTCGTCCGTCTCCCAAGCGGATCCACACGAAGGAGACGACGAGCAGACGCCAGCAAGGACGGACCGAACCTGTTCGCCACCCCACAGTGCCGCCAAACTCCCACATCGCACTGTGGCACCGTTGTCCAAGAGAAGAAATCGACGTTTGCTACCGCGATAAGAAATCGTGCTCGCCGCTGTCACGTACAGAGCGGGACCCAACACCGTAATAGGCTTCGCGCGAACCTCCAATTTCTTTACTAACCCAAGGCATGACAGTGACAGAGGAATTGTCCTACTGGAGAAGGCTTTGGCGTAGGAGCGACGAAGTCCTGGGCTCGTGGATTGGCGTCTGGAGATGCCCTCATGCACTCCGTGCTCGTGAACAACACTCCAGTACACCACAGTCACAAGAAGGGTTTTGCTCGGTGAAAGCCTGATTGGACGCGCAAGAATTAGCGCGGCTTGCTAGACGACTCCTGAAGCAGATCTGCAGCAGATCTGCTTCAGAGTGATAATGGTAATTCTGAATGGTTGCCTTTGATTATGGCGATTGATGCAATGTTGTTTGGGCAATATGTATATGGGTGGTTTCATCTCAAATCGGGCAGGCTAAAATGGTCTAATTTTTAATTTTGACGAAAACAATATATGTTTTGGGGGCATTTCTCAAATGAAGGAGGGCGCAAACCGCATGTTCCCCAGATTTTTTTGTTCTCGAGTTACGAAGCGTAGAAGCCGCAGTGGCAGAAACTAGTGTTTTTGCCTGCCGTCGCAGGTCGCGTGTTTGACACCCTCTGCTGGCGCTAGTGTTTTTCCTCCACCCTTTTTAACTTTTTCCCCTCATTTAATAGGTACTATAAAGATACCTTGACGTATTCAAATATTTTAAGAAATTTTATTGTTTTCTAAAACAAATGTCAAACTCGTCACTCAGGTCGATTTTTGGTCAACTTTGACAGGTCATTACTTTGTCTGTACTTAAGGTAAATTTTCTTTCTTTAGCTCTATAGAAAGCCCAAAGCAAGCCCATTATAGATATAATAATATCATTGTGATCTGTTGACTAGCCGTTCCGCTACCTTCACGTAAACGTTGTAAAAAATAACAAATGTTGAAAGTTTGAAGTCGATTTTCTCAAAAACCCCATTTTTGTAAATTTTTATTTTTTTAAATTCTTTTAGATATAATAGTCGACTACAAGAAAAAACAATCTAGAAATGTAATATTTTGGTTGTATGTCCTCTATTTGAGCCGCAATCGCGTGAAATGTGTGCTCATTTGACTAAAATACAACAACCTTACCGTGCATTGTGCGCCTCTACGATTTCGAAAAGATATGTTTTTATTTTTGTTTACGTTTTCAAAAAGAAACGTAAAGTAGGCGAACTTGTGATATTCATTGTAATTTAAAACTTGAAATAAGAGAGAAACCACATAAGCACACTACAAAACAATGAGTAACAAGTATATACAAATCAAAAGGCAACGCAACATGTCAAAAATTGTTTCTATATAGAACGGTTCAAAGTAAACGAGGGTGACTACTCATTATACAGCCTATTACGATTGAATGATAAATTCTCACACCATTCAAATCTTGTACATAAATCTTCTGGAATTTCTTTAACGAGTTTCAAAAGTGGACAAAAAATACATTCCCCACTACTTCATCAGACGCGCCCAGCGAAGAGCCATATGGCTCGAGAAAGCGCATGTGAAGTCAACGTGCCGTCATCTTGCACTTCAGATTTTGCTGAAAATTGGAGTGTCGTGATCCAGCGCGCGGTGCAAGGACATCACTGGAAGAGCAAGTTGGTTTCCATCTTTACCTGCGTGGCTACAACCGAACACGGAACGTTAAGCTTCGGCGTAGTGAGCGACGACATCGTCCATGACTCGTCCCATGCGCTCTTTGCGCTCAACGTCGTCGAAGGGCGGCTGGAGGAAGTATTGCCTATTTTCACGCAACTCGTTTATATTTCAGACGGTGCTCCAAGCCACTTCAAAAACAGGCACCAGGTGTACGAATTCAAAAAAGGAATGTCGTCGCCAAGTGGATATTCTCCGCATCAGGGCACGGGAAAAGCTCGTGTGATGGAGTGGGCGGCGTGCTCAAGCACCAGGCATCCATGTATGACTTGACAACTACAGAATTGTACTCCATAACGAACGCGCAAAGCTTCGTTGAGGCACTCAGACCGAAAGTCAAAGGGATCGTTCTACTCTCAATTGCCAAAGAGAAGCTCACGCGTTTTCGGGAGCTCAAGAAAAAAGAGTGGGAGAAGGTAAACCCACCAAGAGGCATCCGATCCTCACACGTGTGGAGGAAGACACTGGAGGAAGGCGCCTTGAACGTTGCCCTAGAAAAGATTTGCGAAAGCACAGAGTAGCTGCATACACGTGTCAAGGCATGCACGTACCGCTTTGTGTCCCGAGATTTAGAAAATCATCAGTGAGTGCGTGCCGGCATGTTCAAAACTGCAACTGTGGACTGCGTGGCTCCTACACAGTGTGAAAACTGATTCACAGTTACGTCGAACTAGTAAAAAAGATGTACTGACTTCGGAAAATGTGCCATCGATGTTTTTGTGTTTTTTACTGGTTCTGCGCGCGCGTTTCTACATTACTGAGGTGCACGAACTGTGCAGTCAACCGTCGGCGATCAGCAAGATGTGAGGAATAACAAAACCCGGTGCATATTTCCCGAAGATTTATGTACAAGATTTGAATGGTGTGAGAATGTATCATTCAATCGTAATAGGCTGGGTAATGAGTAGCCACCCTCGTTTACTTTGAACCGTTCTATATAGAAACAATTTTTGACATGTTGCGTTGCCTTTTGATTTGTATATACTTGTTACTCATTGTTTTGTAGTGTGCTTATGTGGTTTCTCTCTTATTTCAAGTTTTAAATTACAATGAATATCACAAGTTCGCCTACTTTACGTTCCTTTTTGAAAGCGTAAACAAAACTAAAAACATATTTTCGAAATCGTAGAGGCGCACAATGCCGGTAAGGTTGCTGTATTTTAGTCAAATGAGCACACATTTCACGCGATTGCGGCTCAAATAGATGACATACAACCAAAATATTACATTTCTAGATTGTTTTTTCTTGTAGTCGACTATTATATCTAAAAGAATTTAAATAATAAAAATTTACAAAAATGAGGTTTTTTGAGAAAATCGATTTCAAACTTTCAACATTTGTTATTTTTCACAACGTTTACGTGAAGGTAGCGGAGCGGCTACTCAACAGATCATAATGATATTATTATATCTATAATGGGCTTGCTTTGGGCTTTCTATAGAGCTAAAGAAAGAAAATTTAGCTTAAGTACAGACAAAGTAATGACCTGTCAAAGTTGACCAAAAATCGACCTGAGTGACGAGTTTGACATTTCTTTTAGAAAACAATAAAATTCCTAAAAATATTTGAATACGTCAAGGTATCTTTATAGTACCTATTAAATGAGGGGAAAAAGTTAAAAGGGTGTAGGAAAAACACTAGCGCCAGCAGAGGGTGTCAAACACGCGACCTGCGACGGCAGGCAAAAATACTAGTTTCTGCCACTGCGGCTTCTACGCTTCGTAACTCGAGAACAAAAAATCTGGGGAACATGCGGTTTGCGCCCTCCTTCATTTGAGAAATGCCCCCAAAACATGTTTTTTTCGTCAAAATTAAAAATTAGACCCTTTTAGCCTGCCCGATTTGAGATGAAACCACCCATATATATAGAAGTGACGATGGTGATAATAAAAACCAGCTGAGAGTTAAGCGCCTGTCCTGTCGTCTGTGTTCTTCATTGTCCCCGCTTGTTCGCGCTTTTGTAACCTTTTATGCAGTAATGCAGTGGTTCTCAAATGGGGTCCGCAGACCTTTTCGGGTCCGCGAAGGCGCTGTAGGGGTCCGCGAAACCCTGCCTCATTAGTCAAGCCCAGCAATAAAAGTTGTATTTTTCTAGATTGAGAAGAAACTTTCCGACTTTCGAGTGCGTTTTCTCGTGGGTATGTCAATGGATAGAAATCTAGCACTTACTTATATTGATTTATTAAATCATTATCATAAATAACCTATACCTTTCTCTTCCCTTCACCACGAACGGGGTCCCCCATCATCTCCGGCGATCCACAAGGGATCCGCAAAACATCAGTGGTTGAGAATCACTGCAGTAATGGAACAACTAGCCCAAACCCAAGTTTTAATACGGAAACTATCGTTGGTGACAGGTTAAGAATTGAGGGCGAGGGAAAGGAAGGCTAGGGAGGAGAAAGCAGATGGATTGCTGGAGAGGTGAGGAGGAAACATCCCCCTCTCTCTATCGATCCGCCTGCTTCCTCCTTCCCAGCCTTCCTTTCCCTCGCCCTCAACTCTTAACTTATCACCGACTATAGGAAAGCTGAAGTGGAGAGGAGCAACCTCGTTTTCACAACGGCTTCTATCATGCGCGCCCTTTTCTCCCTCGCACTCTCTTTCTTACGTTGTATGACCCGACGACGGGTACTTTACAACCCTATCTAGCAAGTCCGACCGTCACGCAAACTTTTGGCTGCACGTTTTTAACGTTTTTACTGCAGTCCCATACAAAAATGTCCTATGGTCGGCTATAGAAAATTCTTTGTATAGTCGGCTTTATCTATTTGGCCCAATTAGCTAAAGAATTTTCTATGGCTGTCTTTAGCATTTCTTATGGTCGTCTTTATAAGCCCTCTTAGCCAGCACCCTCTAGAACTTTTTTTTTTCAAGTTCCTACGATTTTTTAACACTACATGGTAGATACACATACATCACAGAACACTCAAACTCAGAACACAAGCAGAACAACTCCCCACAACATCAACAAAGCAGCGACACCCGACCCCACCTCTCTACGTACGTGAAGTTCGCACTATCTGTATATATGGCAGCTATTTTTGAATCCGACTTGGTACGGTGACGCACGTCATTTATCGTCAGCACGGAAGGCGGAGCAAATATTAGTTGTACATGTAATGAGGCATTAGCGCTCATGCAGAGAAGAAGGACAGGACGAGAAAGAGACCGCTACTCACAACTACGTTTAATGACAAGAAAGGAAGAGGAAGAAGGAAAACCAAAATAATCCGCCGCGGACTCGTGCATCCACCAGAGCCCCGTGAATGATAGCGGCTAGTTCATCCAGGCTCGTGTGGGCCCTTCATTGTTTGTTCAAGGAATTTCCTTCCTTGCTTGATAGCGTTACTGATTCAACGCTAATACGGTTCCTGACCTCACGAAGGATGTAGAAGGCCTCCAACACCTCGCGGGTCAATTTGTCTTTGTTCTTCCCCAAGATGTTGGTCTCACGGAATAATGGTCTGCACGTGCATTCCCTGCAATGGAGAAGAAGATTTCCGCCCACTGTAGCCTTCAAGGAGTAATCGTGCTCCCGGAGTCGGTCATTGAGGCATCTGCCCGTTTGGCCTATGTAGCTCTTGCCACACGAAAGAGGTATCTTATATACAACGCCCGAAGCGCATGGAAGGAATTTGTTTGCATGCTTCTTGGTGCACGTGGTTTGTGGTACCCTCAGCATGCGCATTCACTCTAGGGCAAATTTGGTTCATTTTTTGTGGTGCTGAAAAAACTACTCTGACCCCATAGCGGCTTGCGCCATTTTTTTAAATTATGGGACATCTTGTGCAGGTATGGTATTACTACTGGCCTTGTTTTCTTGACACTGGTCTTGTTGGACTGGAAGCCTTTTGCCTTCTTCACCAGAGCGTTTCCCACATCAGCCAGTAGGGCAGACGAATAGCCGGCTGCCCTACTGGTGCTGAAGATTGCAATCAATCTACTGCTTTATTGCAGTGTTCGGTGCCAGAGTAATCTATTCTCTCTGTTGGGCGGTAATAATTAATTTTAATTGTTGCCCAAGTGTTTCAATGAATTTAGAAAAAAAGTATTACTGGTTTTCTCTACTTGTTGCAACAGCAGAGAACATATCTTGGGTCATGCTTCGCCACCGGTATTACAGAAATTTAGTATTCTTTAATTTTCTAACCTGGAGCATTTTTCCTATAAAAAGTAAGTGCCAGTAGTGATTTTCTATAGGCGTGTAAATAAAATGTATTGCTTTCTAGTCTTTAGGCTCGGGGCCATATAATTTACTTTGGGCGTGTAAAGAACATTTATTGGTCCCCAGTCTCTTGACATGGGGCCATATAATTTCCTATAGGCGTGTAAAGAAATTTTATTGGTTCCAAGCCTTTAGACTCGGGACCGTAGAATATTCTATAGGCGGGTAAAGATAATTTATTGGTTCCAAGTCATTAGACTTGCTGCCATAAAATTTTCTATAGGCGGGTAAAAAATATTTATTGGTTCCCGGACTTTAGACACAGGGCCATATATTTTTCTATAGCTCGCTGTAGCTGTATTTATGGATTTCTATGGCCGACCATAGAAGGCCATAGGGGGTGATAGCCTGCCATATAATTTTCCATAGACGACCATAGACCATTTTTGTATGGGGTATCAGCTACCCAACATAAGCCCGAGAAGTTCGATTACTTCAGGGTTCACAAACCAGGAATTCGTTTTTATTTTATCCACTCTTAATTATGTTCGAACCACCAATACTGTATTAATAGAATAATCTCCGGTGCATTATGACGGCAACAAAAAAGAAATGCTATAATTTTATGTAACTTTTAATAACATCTTACTGCTTCAAGTATTCCTGCATAAGTTCTTTCTTACATTTACTGTTCTCGGGAATACTGCAAAGGTGATGAGCCGCGTAATCTGTCGCAAGTTGGTTCTGATCTCAACATGATTCCGCAATGTGGAGGAGAACCCAAATAGTTTAAAAGTCATTTATTTGTTTATAACATACTACAAGATTCGCTGCGAAATAAACTGGGAACAACTAACTATAGGACTGTCTCAAGATTGCATGTGAAATGCACATACTATGTAGTAAATGTTTCAGTTGCAATATTTTAACGCAGCGTGAGTTAGCATGTATTCGCGCGGTATCAGAAGCGCCATGTTGAATGTGCGAATTCAGCGCCATCTGTCTTGTTTCATTTATTAGCGGCGAATATACGAAGCTCGCAATGAGATCAGATGACGCAGAAACACTGAGAAAACGAAACATATCACTCTCACTAGGGAATTGTAGTAGACCGTTTTTCTCCTCCGCTACGGTATCCCTGAAGAAAACGCCGCAGCTGCGCATGCGCGCCGCCAGCCTTATCTGCATAGTTCAAGGTCTTGTGGCGGATTACGGAGCGCTATCCGGGTGCTTAGCGGGCTGCGGAAACGGTCTACTACAATTCCCCAATATAACGCGCGCACATATACTTTTTAACGCTATAGCGTTTAGGAGCTCCGAGCTTGTGTCGCAGGGAATCCGGCGTCAGCCTCGACCTCGACGTCGGGCGTCGGTGGGACCAAAGAAATCCCATAATGCAACGCGCGCAGCCACGTGTGACGTCACGTGTGGCGTCACACGTGGCTGTGACGTCATGGCCCTATCGACCCGCTAAATTTGGCGGAACATTTTCCCGCCATATTTAGCGGAGAATTTCGCGCCAAATTTGGCGGAAACATTTTCCGCCATATTTAGCGGGTCGATAGGGTCATGACGTTACGGCCACTTGTTACGTCACGCGTCACGCGACATGACGTCACGTGTGGCGTCATGTGCTGTGACTTGTCAGGGACACGACGTCACACGTGACGTTATGTGACGTCACGTGACAAGTGGCGCTACCGACTAGACCACGCACACAAGCTTGCGCGGCTTGGGAAGGAGCGCGGGTTTATATGAGAAACGCGATGCGAACGGGACCCGATAACGCTATCACGTTCCACTCCTGAAAGCAAAGCTTGCCTCAGGTTTTTTAGTTTTGTTTTTCAGGTCTAATTTTGTTTTGATTTTAGTTATTTGCTGGCTTTCTTTAGAGTGTATGAATCACTTGATTTTCATTGCCAACTGAAGCAACGCAGAGCATGACGGATGTCGCCGAGCATCTGCCTCAGTCAATGATATTGAGGAATTAGCCGATAAAAACGTTAACGAGCAAACCACGGAGCTAGAAGTGCCAACATAATAAGCCCCTGCGTTTCCTATAGGCTGTCAGAGACTAGACTAGATTTTGTTTTCGAATGAGCACGTGAAATATATGAGACTGTTAAACATAACTAGCAATGTTCAAACTCCTTCACCCGGCATGAATATACTTTGTCGAAGATGTATCCTTTTATCTTCCTCCTTAAACATTCTGAAAGCCACATACTGTATCGAAATAATGTATCGGTTCATTGCCTCTCGGTTATCTTCTAAAAACCAAAAACAAAACGAACAAAAAATTTCTAGCTTATTTCCGTTGCTTTATCTTTTCTTTTCTCTTTTCCCGACAACGTCACGACGCCTCTGTTTCTAGCAACATGGTCTTTCAGGTCAGAGTATGGAAAAAGTTTTCTAAGCGGAATTGGAGGGAAGAAGTCAATTTCACGGAGATTAGAGTCGCCTTCCTTTCGCCCTGAGCATGGCATCAAGCTCCCGGACTCGCCAAGACTTTGGTGAGTAGCTCGATGAATTGTAGTGTGCCAAGGTGATTTACATACGCGTATCTTAACACGCTCTTCCACACCGTTTCTTCTCTCTCTCTCTTTCTTTCTCGTATGTAGATTTCGTCGAAGCGTCCCAGATCTTCTTCGTTAGTTCGAGGTGTAAGCCCCCAAGCTATTTTTCTCTTGTATCAAACTTCACTTCAAAGTTGTACGTGTTTTCGGTGCTCGAAAACTCATAGTCTTTCCACAGATTCTCTTCATCATTCAAAAAAAAAAAAGATGGAAAAAAGAAAGGTTTAAGCAAAATGATGTAGCGTGTTTACTAGTATTTGCGGGATAGAAAGAAGTCTAGCTCAGTTCTCTTGTTTCTTACATCTTAAAGGCTGCGGTAGACCGCAAAAGGTGCGTAAATGTGAGAAGTGGGACGGGAACCAAATGAACACAAACGAGAGTAATCACTAAATGCATATGTCAACGTAAATATCGTTCTATGTATTAACCCACTTAATTGCAATTGACCTCAAGAGGTATGCGCGGCATTACACGGAGAATAGGCGTGAGGGATTGACCTCGCGTAGCGCCTTTTTCTTTCGTGTTTTCGTGAAAACAGAGCTCTAAGCAGAGCTACGCTACGTGCCTTTCCTTTTAGTGGCCCTGCACCTAACTTGCTTTTTAAGTAAACAGGCTCAAACCTCCTTTAAAATATATAAATATATATATATATATTTGGTAACTTTTTGTATTCAACAAGAGCACTAAATCGTCTGTTTCCCACCTGTGCTTTTCTTTTTTAAGCGGAATTTTGAAACTTGGCAGTATATCACGAAAGCATAATGTAAAACAACTTCCAAAGGGGTTCATTTTACGACAATTAGCCCATGCACATTAGCCAGGAAGTTTTATCGACGCAGACGTGAAGCTCCGACACATGAGCACGTTCTTTTTGAAAATTGCCCTTCCTCATAGGCACTCTTGCAATTGGACTCATTTGAGCCCAACTAACCCTATTGAAAATTCCATCAAGGTACGTAATTTGGGACACTGACTGCCAGTCAGCAGCCCTGGTGGAACGTGCCCTGATGGTCCATCAGTTGACGTCTGACCATTTTGTTCAGCGAAATTTCGTCGACAACATTCGGTTTTCCCAATGTTAATCGTAAAAAGAAATGTAAATATCGCCAAATGCGTCGACAAAACAAAATGCTCAAAAGATTCCCCCCCCCCAAAAAAAAAAAAGAAAGCTACTCCAGCACGGGGGATTGAACCCGGCACCACTTGCTCATGAGGCAGACGTCTTACCACCAAGCTACACTGCAGCTTCAAAAAACTCGGTTTGAGAACTCGTTTTATACGAGACTTTCGGGCGGCACTTGAACGCGTGAGTAGAGTACCGTCGGACGGCACTCGAACGCTCTGCAAGAGTACCGTCGGACGGTACTCTAGACACTGGGGTGTGGTTAACGAGCTCCCCAGTGATACACGCGCCGTCTGACTCTCTTTCGGACGGCACTTGCAGGCGCGAGTGGAGTGCCGTCGGACGGCACTGTAGACACAGCCTCTCAAGAATGCTTCGGCTCCATATGCAGTTAAGCCTTCAGCATGTTATGCAAAGCACTCGTACATCAATCGCCGTACTTCAGTTCTACTCACCTGCCATGTAGAGTACTTTCGCGTCGTAGAACCCTCCTTTTGTTCGCGCGTCTCCGGCCCAGAAGACCTGGTACACCTTGTCGTCTTCAACTACACCGTTAAAGTTCCTTAAATAGTCGGAACTCACGACAGACTGGGTCTTGTCGAGGAGAAATTCTACTAAAATATATGACATTGTAGAGCCCGGGCAGGACCGACAGGTTGGAGCAAGCGGGCAAACAAAACGAGTCGAGAGCGATCGTTCATGGAAGCTCGGCGAAGCCTCTATGGGCGAAGCGAAAGTATAGAAAGTGGCGTTTTCGGTGTTTCGGCGGGCGTCTGATCAGGGTTGTCGGGTGCCCTGCTCGTCATATCTCTAACATCAGCGGTTTCATGGGCTCCACGTCCCGGAAATCGTTTTCTTGTGCATAGATTATTTTTCGTATTCACAGATTTGACGAAATAGTGGTATTCGAACGAACTTTACGTCCTTTCATTTCATTTCATTTCATTTATTAATCCCTTAAATGCCCACGTGGGGCTTTACATAAGGGGGGCAGGCAGTCTTTGTACAATTCAGGTACACAATACAAACAAAAAGGGAGAAAAAACGAACAAAAGATGAAACACAAGTGGGCTACAGGCCGTAAAAGGTGGCAAGTGCTTCTCTAAATTTTGCGATATCCGATATTGTTACTATTGAGTCTGGTAATTTATTCCAATTGTTAATAGAAAGCTGCAGAGGTGAAAATTTAAATATATTTGTCCTAGGAATGGATAAAAGAAGCTTGCAGGAGTTATCTAAGCGACGGGAGGTGTGAGGTGCAGGGATGCAGTATAAAGATCTCTGCAAAGGAAGATGATAGTAAAATTTATGTAGAATGGTTAAGGCGGATATCGTCCTACGTGTTTTAAGAGAGGGAGGCCAAGTTGAGTTTTAAGATTACTGACACTAGCCGTGAAATTATAATTTCTATGAATAAACCGTACCGCTCTGTTTTGGACGGCCTCTAACATCTCTTCTAAAAATAACTGATGGGGATTCCAAACCGATGAGGCGTACTCCAGCTGGGGACGAACAAGTGAGGTGTATGCTAAAAGCTTAGTTTCTTTAGAGGCAAGAAAAAGGTTGCGTCGCAAAAAGCCGAGTGTCTGGTTAGCTTTACGAACAATGTTAGTTATATGACATTCCCATGAAAGACGGCTTGTTAAGTAAACCCCGAGGTACTTATAAGTTGATACATTTTCGATCCTATTACCGGAAAGGTAGTATTGAAAGTCAATTGTGTTACGTTTAGTAGTGAAAGTCATTTGTTTAGTTTTATTTACGTTTATTTGCATCTGCCACCTTTCACACCAAGATTCGATAGCGTGTAAATCAACTTGGAGTTGCGCACACTCAGAAGGATCGGATATTTTAGAATACACAACACAGTCATCAGCATATAATCTAATTGAAGACTTAATTAGGGAAGGTAAATCATTAACGTAGATGAGAAATAACAATGGACCCAGCACGGTTCCCTGAGGTACTCCGGATTTAACTGCTATAGAAGACGAGCAACTGTTGTTAAGGGCGACGTACTGCGTTCGGTTCGAAAGAAAATTGGCTATCCAGTTGATCAGAGTTTCTTCAATCTTAAGCGAACGTAATTTTAATAATAAACGGTGATGAGGAACCTTGTCAAACGCTTTTGAAAAGTCAATAAAAATAGCATGCGTTTCAGTATGAAGATGAAGGTTTTTATGAATGTCTGTTGTAAATTCAAAAAGCTGGGTGTCACAGGACAGAGACTGGCGGAAACCGTGCTGGTTTACAAAAAGTAGACCATTATCAACCATGTAGTTCATAATTTTTGAATAAACAATATGTTCCATCAACTTACTTGCAACACAGGTGAGAGAAATGGGCCTATAATTCGTGGGGCAATCTTTGTCCCCGCTCTTAAATATTGGGCTTACTCGAGCATGTTTCCAGTCAGCGGGTACGTCACCGGAGTCAATGGACTGTTGGAATAGCTTACATAGAAGAATACTGGAAACAGGTTTAGTTAATTTAAGCAATTTAGTCGATATGTCGTCCGGGCCTGGGGCAGAATTATTGGGAAGGTTATCAATCAGTTTCTCGATGCCAAACGGTGTAATAGAAATAGGGTCCATCCTGGTTGCGATTGTATATTGGGGCGTGTGGTCGGGTAAGGGAAAAGACTCTTCTGTGAAAACATCGCCAAAATAAGAGTTAAGTGTCTCACAGCTTTCTCTTTCCGAGAGCTCATTTCCGCCCGAGTCAACGACGCGGGGGGATGGTTTGATTTGCTTGGGTTTTATAGTTGACCAGAATTTCCTAGGGTTTGTTTTCAGTAAATTAAAGAGATCTACGTTAAAGAATTTATGCTTAGCTTTCTTAATTTCATACTTGCAAGTCGAGGCGCATTCTTTGTATTTAGACCACGCTGATGAGGTTTTTATGAGCTTTGCGCGACTATAGAGCCTTTGCTTTTTACTGAGAAGCCGTTTCAGACGAAGAGAAAACCATGGGCGCTCGATACATGACCTGATATGAACTCTCGGAACAAATGTGTGCAAGGCTTCTATTAGTACATTTTTGATTAGGATCCAATTTTCATCAACAGTTCTACTTTGAAAGCCCTCTAGAAAGGTATGCATGAAACGTGATAGATGGAGAAGAAGAGCATTTTGGTCGGCTCGAGGGTAACTAAACACAGTCTTACTTAATGGGCAGGACTTAGTCGTTGGAATGGACAATTGGACGTAAATAGACAAATGATCGCTAAGAGGTTCTAAGAGTTCGACAGCTGTGACACATTCCGGGTTGGTAGTGAGAAATAGATCAAGAGTTGCGGAGCCGCGAGTTGGCTTATCGACCATTTGGAAAAGAGAGTGCGCGCTGCACCAGTCAACGAAACATCGGGCCTGAGCGGGAAGAGAACGCCACAAGTCGAACGGCATGCGGGCAGGTACAACAGGCCATGCGATTTCGGGATAGTTGAAGTCACCAGCGAGTATAAATACGTCGGAGGGATACAACTCGGTGAGGGATTCTATACATTTCTCAAGAAGGGACGGTAGTCCAAGAAGGTCAGGTGGTTTGTAACAGGCAATGATCAGTACAAAGGACGAAGGAGTCTTTATTCGGACCCACAATGCTTCACAATCATTCACCACTTGGCTTTTTAGAACATGCAATGTATTTTTAACCGCTATAAAAACACCCCTCCCCTGCGTCCCACCCTGTCTTTGCGAAAAATTGAATGCGAGTCGTTCAACAGTAATTCAGAATTATCAATATCTCCGTTTAACCAAGATTCTGTTACAATCACAATATCAGCAGAACATGAATCAACAGCAGATTGTAGCTCTTCTTGCTTTGAGAACACGCTTCTTGCGTTAGCGATAAAGAAAGAAAGGCAGGCAGAGTGCTCGCGTCGGGATAACCTCTTTTCTTTGTGCTTTGGTTGCTACGCTGGAACAGCTTTCACGGAATTCGTTTCCTTATCAAACGCGTACCGAGTACTTCCAATGAAAAGCTTATCGTGCCGTAGTCGAAAATCATGACCTTGGTTTTTTGCAAACGCTAACAATGCCCGCCTTGCAACGCGTACGTCTGGGGAGAAATCTTCGCTTAGCCGAAAGGTTGATCCCCTTAGTGCGGGGCCCTTAGACAAGACGAGTTCTTTATCTTTGAAAGAGTTGAATTTAACTATAATAGGCCTGGGAGGGGAGCCCTCATTACGGTACTTTCCAAGTCTGTGAGCACGCTCGATGGCGGACGGCGTGAGAGTAACGCCAAGACTTGTGTGGCAGAAACTTATTACTTTTTCTTCCGACTCTTGCCATGTTTCGTTAGGTGTGTCTGGGATGTTATAGAGCAGAATATTGTTCCGTCGAGACTGATTTTCCAAAGAGTCAACTTTTTCCGCGAGGCGTTGCAGTGAAGTGGTGTTATCAACAACAGAGTTCGAAATTTTATCAACATCGCTTTTCAACTTCGTCATGCCTGCAAATTCTAGCTTTATGCCGGCGATCTCCGATTTCAAAGATTCGAGAACACAGTCAGTTTGATTTTGCCTTTGTTGCAACTGTCTAATTTCTTGCAAAATCAGGTTTTGACCCTCCGTTAATCTATTTAACACGGGCATCACTTCATTCAATGACGCAACAACCTCGGGAACGATATCATCAGGTCCCGGGTTCGTTTCAACGTCTCCTGATAGCAACAACAGTTTCCTTAAGAATGCGGATATCTGACACTTCCAAGACATTACACGGTCAAACACGCTTGGAGGGCACGACACCGCAATAACAAAAACGTTGTTATCGCGGTAAGAACAAGGCCAAAAAGGACAAACCTGGGAAACGATGGGACATGAGTACCGCATTCTGCAGTCGGTGTCGTGCCCAAATGATGGAGCGTACGGCTTGCGCTTAAATACGCCCCTCGCGTCGCCGCACGAAGAACAGCGTTGCCAGCCGACTGTTGAGCATTCCGTTGAACTTGACACAAACACCGTTCGGTGCCAGTCCTGTTCGGCGAGTTGCGGAGGAATCGCCGAAATGTTGTCGTTCCGGGAAACTTGGTTCGGGGCTAGGTCCAGAGGAGTCGCAGATGAACCCAGCAGGAACGTAACGAAGAAAGCACCGGCCACCTGGGAAACGATGGGACATGAGTACCGCATTCTGCAGTCGGTGTCGTGCCCAAATGATGGAGCGTACGGCTTGCGCTTAAATACGCCCCTCGCGTCGCCGCACGAAGAACAGCGTTGCCAGCCGACTGTTGAGCATTCCGTTGAACTTGACACAAACACCGTTCGGTGCCAGTCCTGTTCGGCGAGTTGCGGAGGAATCGCCGAAATGTTGTCGTTCCGGGAAACTTGGTTCGGGGCTAGGTCCAGAGGAGTCGCAGATGAACCCAGCAGGAACGTAACGAAGAAAGCACCGGCCACCTGGGAAACGATGGGACATGAGTACCGCATTCTGCAGTCGGTGTCGTGCCCAAATGATGGAGCGTACGGCTTGCGCTTAAATACGCCCCTCGCGTCGCCGCACGAAGAACAGCGTTGCCAGCCGACTGTTGAGCATTCCGTTGAACTTGACACAAACACCGTTCGGTGCCAGTCCTGTTCGGCGAGTTGCGGAGGAATCGCCGAAAGGTTGTCGTTCCGGGAAACTTGGTTCGGGGCTAGGTCCAGAGGAGTCGCAGATGAACCCAGCAGGAACGTAACGAAGAAAGCACCGGCCACCTGGGAAACGATGGGACATGAGTACCGCATTCTGCAGTCGGTGTCGTGCCCAAATGATGGAGCGTACGGCTTGCGCTTAAATACGCCCCTCGCGTCGCCGCACGAAGAACAGCGTTGCCAGCCGACTGTTGAGCATTCCGTTGAACTTGACACAAACACCGTTCGGTGCCAGTCCTGTTCGGCGAGTTGCGGAGGAATCGCCGAAAGGTTGTCGTTCCGGGAAACTTGGTTCGGGGCTAGGTCCAGAGGAGTCGCAGATGAACCCAGCAGGAACGTAACGAAGAAAGCACCGGCCACCTGGGAAACGATGGGACATGAGTACCGCATTCTGCAGTCGGTGTCGTGCCCAAATGATGGAGCGTACGGCTTGCGCTTAAATACGCCCCTCGCGTCGCCGCACGAAGAACAGCGTTGCCAGCCGACTGTTGAGCATTCCGTTGAACTTGACACAAACACCGTTCGGTGCCAGTCCTGTTCGGCGAGTTGCGGAGGAATCGCCGAAAGGTTGTCGTTCCGGGGAACTTGGTTCGGGGCTAGGTCCAGAGGAGTCACAGATGAACCCAGCAGGAACGTAACGAAGAAAGCACCGGCCACCTGGGAAACGATGGGACATGAGTACCGCATTCTGCAGTCGGTGTCGTGCCCAAATGATGGAGCGTACGGCTTGCGCTTAAATACGCCCCTCGCGTCGCCGCACGAAGAACAGCGTTGCCAGCCGACTGTTGAGCATTCCGTTGAACTTGACACAAACACCGTTCGGTGCCAGTCCTGTTCGGCGAGTTGCGGAGGAATCGCCGAAAGGTTGTCGTTCCGGGGAACTTGGTTCGGGGCTAGGTCCAGAGGAGTCACAGATGAACCCAGCAGGAACGTAACGAAGAAAGCACCGGCCACCTGGGAAACGATGGGACATGAGTACCGCATTCTGCAGTCGGTGTCGTGCCCAAATGATGGAGCGTACGGCTTGCGCTTAAATACGCCCCTCGCGTCGCCGCACGAAGAACAGCGTTGCCAGCCGACTGTTGAGCATTCCGTTGAACTTGACACAAACACCGTTCGGTGCCAGTCCTGTTCGGCGAGTTGCGGAGGAATCGCCGAAAGGTTGTCGTTCCGGGGAACTTGGTTCGGGGCTAGGTCCAGAGGAGTCACAGATGAACCCAGCAGGAACGTAACGAAGAAAGCACCGGCCACCTGGGAAACGATGGGACATGAGCACCGCATTCTGCAGTCGGTGTCGTGCCCAAATGATGGAGCGTACGGCTTGCGCTTAAATACGCCCTCGCGTCGCCGCACGAAGAACAGCGTTGCCAGCCGACTGTTGAGCATTCCGTTGAACTGGACACAAACACCGTTCGGTGCCAGTCCTGTTCGGCGAGTTGCGGAGAATCGCCGAAAGGTTGTCGTTCCGGGGAACTTGGTTCGGGGCTAGGTCCAGAGGAGTCACAGATGAACCCAGCAGGAACGTAACGAAGAAAGCACCGGCCACCTGGGAAACGATGGGACATGAGTACCGCATTCTGCAGTCGGTGTCGTGCCCAAATCGATGGAGCGTACGGCTTGCGCTTAAATACGCCCCTCGCGTCGCCGCACGAAGAACAGCGTTGCCAGCCGACTGTTGAGCATTCCGTTGAACTTGACACAAACACCGTTCGGTGCCAGTCCTGTTCGGCGAGTTGTGGAGGAATCGCCGAAAGGTTGTCGTTCCGGGAAACTTGGTTCGGGGCTAGGTCCAGAGGAGTCGCAGATGAACCCAGCAGGAACGTAACGAAGAAAGCACCGGCCACCTGGGAAACGATGGGACATGAGTACCGCATTCTGCAGTCGGTGTCGTGCCCAAATGATGGAGCGTACGGCTTGCGCTTAAATACGCCCCTCGCGTCGCCGCACGAAGAACAGCGTTGCCAGCCGACTGTTGAGCATTCCGTTGAACTTGACACAAACACCGTTCGGTGCCAGTCCTGTTCGGCGAGTTGCGGGAGAGAATCGCCGAAATGTTGTCGTTCCGGGGAACTTGGTTCGGGGCTAGGTCCAGAGGAGTCGCAGATGAACCCAGCAGGAACGTAACGAAGAAAGCACCGGCCACCTGGGAAACGATGGGACATGAGTACCGCATTCTGCAGTCGGTGTCGCGCCCAAATGGTGGAGCGTCCAGGCTTGCGCTTAAATACGCCCCTCGCGTCGCCGCACGAAGAACAGCGTTGCCAGCCGACCGTTGAGCATGCCGATGAACTTGACGCAAACACCGTTCGGTGCCAGTCCTGTTCGGCGAGTTGCGGAAGTAATCGCCGAAATGTCGTCGTTCCGGGAAACTTGGTTCGGGGCTCAGGTCCAGAGGAGTCGCCGATGGGCCCAGCAGGAACGTAACGAAGAGAGCACCGGCCACCTGGGAAACGATGGGACATGAGTACCGCATTCTGCAGTCGGTGTCGCGCCCAAATGGCTGGAGCGTCCGGCTTGCGCTTAAGTACGCCCCTCTCGTCGCCGCACGAAGAACAGCGTTGCCAGCCGACTGTTGAGCATTCCGATGAACTTGACGCAGACACCGTTCGGGTGCCAGTCCTGTTCGGCGAGTTGCGGAGGAATCGCCGAAAAAGGTCGTCGTTCCGGGAAACATGGTTCGGGGCTATGGTCCAGTAGGAGTCGCCGATGGGCCCGGCAGGAACGTAACGAAGAAGAGCACCGGCCACCTGGGAAACGATGTGACATGAGTACCGCATTCCGCAGTCGGTGTCGTGCCCAAATGGCTGGGCGTCAGGCTTGCGCTTAAATACGCCCCTCGCGTCGCCGCACGAAGAACAGCGTTGCCAGCCGACCGTTGAGCATTGCCGTTGAAGTTGACGCAAACACCGTTCGGTGCCAGTCCTGTTCGGCGAGTTGCGGAGGAATCGCCGAAATGTCGTCGTTCCGGGAAACATGGTTCGGGGCTAGGTCAGAGGAGTCGCAGATGGGCCCGGCAGGAACGTAACGAGAAGAGCACCGGCCACCTGGGAAACGATGGGACATGAGTACCGCATTCCGCAGTCGGTGTCGCGCCCAAATGGCTGGAGCGTCCAGGCTTGCGCTTAAATACGCCCCTCGCGTCGCCGCACTGAAGAACAGCGTTGCCAGCCGACCGTTGAGCATGTCCGTTGAAGTTGACGCAAACACCGGTCGGGGCCAGTCCTGTTCGGCGAGTTGCGGAGGAATCACCGAAAAAGGTCGTCGTTCCGGGAAACATGGTTCGGGGCTAGGTCCAGAGGAGTCGCACGATGGGCCCGGCAGGAACGTAACGAGAAGAGCACCGGCCACCTGGGAAACGATGGGACATGAGTACCGCATTCCGCAGTCGGTGTCGCGCCCAAGTGGCTGTGCGTCCAGGCTTGCGCTTAAATACGCCCCTCTCGTCGCCGCACGAAGAACAACGTTGCCAGCCGACCGTTGAACATGCCGATGAACTTGACACAAACACCGTTCGAGTGCCAGTCTTGTTCGGCGAGTTGCGGAAGAATCACCGAAAAAGGTCGTCGTTCCGGGGAACATGGTTCGGGACTTGGTCCAGTGGAGTCACCGATGGGCCCGGCAGGAACGTAACGAGAAGAGCACCGGCCACCTGGGAAACGATGTGACATGAGTACCGCATTCCGCAGTCGGTGTCGCGCCCAAATGGTTGTGCGTCACAGGCTGCGCTTAAATACGCCCCTCGCGTCGCCGCACGAAGAACAACGTTGCCAGCCGACCGTTGAACATGCCGATGAAGTTGACGCAAACACCGTTCGAGGCCAGTCTTTTTCGGCGAGTTGCGGAAGAATCACCGAAAAAGGTCGTCGTTCCGGGAACATCCGGTTCGAGACTAGGTCCAGTGGAGTCACCGATGGACCCGGCAGGAACGTAACGAGAAGAGCACCGGCCACGCTGGGAAACGATGTGACATGAGTACCGCATTCCGCAGTCGGTGTCGCGCCCAAATGGTGGAGCGTCCAGGCTGCGCTTAAATACGCCCCTCTCGTCGCCGCACGAAGAACAGCGTTGCCAGCCGACCGTTGAACATGCCGATGAAGTTGACGCAAACACCGGTCTGAGTGCCAGTCTTTTTCGGCGAGTTGTCGGAAGAATCACCGAAAAAGGTCGTCGTTCCGGGGAACATGGTTCGAGACTTGGTCCAGTGGAGTCACCGATGGGCCCGGCAGGAACGTAACGAGAAGAGCACCGGCCACCTGGGAAACGATGTGACATGAGTACCGCATTCCGCAGTCGGTGTCGCGCCCAAATGGCTGTGCGTCCAGGCTGCGCTTAAATACGCCCCTCTCGTCGCCGCACGAAGAACAACGTTGCCAGCCGACCGTTGAACATGCCGATGAAGTTGACGCAAACACCGGTCGAGGCCAGTCTTTTTCGGCGAGTTGCGGAAGAATCACCGAAAAAGGTCGTCGTTCCGGGGAACATGGTTCGAGACTTGGTCCAGTGGAGTCACCGATGGGCCCGGCAGGAACGTAACGAGAAGAGCACCGGCCACCTGGGAAACGATGTGACATGAGTACCGCATTCCGCAGTCGGTGTCGCGCCCAAATGGCTGTGCGTCCAGGCTGCGCTTAAATACGCCCTCTCGTCGCCGCACGAAGAACAACGTTGCCAGCCGACCGTTGAACATGCCGATGAAGTTGACGCAAACACCGGTCGAGGCCAGTCTTTTTCGGCGAGTTGCGGAAGAATCACCGAAAAAAGGTCGTCGTTCCGGGGAACATGGTTCGAGACTTGGTCCAGTGGAGTCACCGATGGGCCCGGCAGGAACGTAACGAGAAGAGCACCGGCCACCTGGGAAACGATGTGACATGAGTACCGCATTCCGCAGTCGGTGTCGCGCCCAAATGGCTGTGCGTCCAGGCTGCGCTTAAATACGCCCCTCTCGTCGCCGCACGAAGAACAACGTTGCCAGCCGACCGTTGAACATGCCGATGAAGTTGACGCAAACACCGGTCGAGGCCAGTCTTTTTCGGCGAGTTGCGGAAGAATCACCGAAAAAGGTCGTCGTTCCGGGGAACATGGTTCGAGACTTGATCCAGTGGAGTCACCGATGGGCCCGGCAGGAACGTAACGAGAAGAGCACCGGCCACCTGGGAAACGATGTGACATGAGTACCGCATTCCGCAGTCGGTGTCGCGCCCAAATGGCTGTGCGTCCAGGCTGCGCTTAAATACGCCCCTCTCGTCGCCGCACGAAGAACAACGTTGCCAGCCGACCGTTGAACATGCCGATGAAGTTGACGCAAACACCGGTCGAGGCCAGTCTTTTTCGGCGAGTTGCGGAAGAATCACCGAAAAAGGTCGTCGTTCCGGGGAACATGGTTCGAGACTTGATCCAGTGGAGTCACCGATGGGCCCGGCAGGAACGTAACGAGAAGAGCACCGGCCACCTGGGAAACGATGTGACATGAGTACCGCATTCCGCAGTCGGTGTCGCGCCCAAATGGCTGTGCGTCCAGGCTGCGCTTAAATACGCCCCTCTCGTCGCCGCACGAAGAACAACGTTGCCAGCCGACCGTTGAACATGCCGATGAAGTTGACGCAAACACCGGTCGAGGCCAGTCTTTTTCGGCGAGTTGCGGAAGAATCACCGAAAAAAGGTCGTCGTTCCGGGGAACATGGTTCGAGACTTGATCCAGTGGAGTCACCGATGGGCCCGGCAGGAACGTAACGAGAAGAGCACCGGCCACCTGGGAAACGATGTGACATGAGTACCGCATTCCGCAGTCGGTGTCGCGCCCAAATGGCTGTGCGTCCAGGCTGCGCTTAAATACGCCCCTCTCGTCGCCGCACGAAGAACAACGTTGCCAGCCGACCGTTGAACATGCCGATGAAGTTGACGCAAACACCGGTCGAGGCCAGTCTTTTTCGGCGAGTTGCGGAAGAATCACCGAAAAAGGTCGTCGTTCCGGGGAACATGGTTCGAGACTTGATCCAGTGGAGTCACCGATGGGCCCGGCAGGAACGTAACGAGAAGAGCACCGGCCACCTGGGAAACGATGTGACATGAGTACCGCATTCCGCAGTCGGTGTCGCGCCCAAATGGCTGTGCGTCCAGGCTGCGCTTAAATACGCCCCTCTCGTCGCCGCACGAAGAACAACGTTGCCAGCCGACCGTTGAACATGCCGATGAAGTTGACGCAAACACCGGTCGAGGCCAGTCTTTTCTCGGCAGAGTTGCGGAAGAATCACCGAAAAAGGTCGTCGTTCCGGGGAACATGGTTCGAGACTTGATCCAGTGGAGTCACCGATGGGCCCGGCAGGAACGTAACGAGAAGAGCACCGGCCACCTGGGAAACGATGTGACATGAGTACCGCATTCCGCAGTCGTTGTCGCGCCCAAATGGCTGTGCGTCCAGGCTGCGCTTAAATACGCCCCTCTCGTCGCCGCACGAAGAACAACGTTGCCAGCCGACCGTTGAACATGCCGATGAAGTTGACGCAAACACCGGTCGAGGCCAGTCTTTTTCGGCAGAGTTGCGGAAGAATCACCGAAAAAAGGTCGTCGTTCCGGGGAACATGGTTCGAGACTTGATCCAGTGGAGTCACCGATGGGCCCGGCAGGAACGTAACGAGAAGAGCACCGGCCACCTGGGAAACGATGTGACATGAGTACCGCATTCCGCAGTCGGTGTCGCGCCCAAATGGCTGTGCGTCCAGGCTGCGCTTAAATACGCCCCTCTCGTCGCCGCACGAAGAACAACGTTGCCAGCCGACCGTTGAACATGCCGATGAAGTTGACGCAAACACCGGTCGAGGCCAGTCTTTTTCGGCAGAGTTGCGGAAGAATCACCGAAAAAGGTCGTCGTTCCGGGGAACATGGTTCGAGACTTGATCCAGTGGAGTCACCGATGGGCCCGGCAGGAACGTAACGAGAAGAGCACCGGCCACCTGGGAAACGATGTGACATGAGTACCGCATTCCGCAGTCGGTGTCGCGCCCAAATGGCTGTGCGTCCAGGCTGCGCTTAAATACGCCCCTCTCGTCGCCGCATGAAGAACAACGTTGCCAGCCGACCGTTGAACATGCCGATGAAGTTGACGCAAACACCGGTCGAGGCCAGTCTTTTTCGGCAGAGTTGCGGAAGAATCACCGAAAAAGGTCGTCGTTCCGGGGAACATGGTTCGAGACTTGATCCAGTGGAGTCACCGATGGGCCCGGCAGGAACGTAACGAGAAGAGCACCGGCCACCTGGGAAACGATGTGACATGAGTACCGCATTCCGCAGTCGGTGTCGCGCCCAAATGGCTGTGCGTCCAGGCTGCGCTTAAATACGCCCCTCTCGTCGCCGCACGAAGAACAACGTTGCCAGCCGACCGTTGAACATGCCGATGAAGTTGACGCAAACACCGGTCGAGGCCAGTCTTTTTCGGCAGAGTTGCGGAAGAATCACCGAAAAAAGGTCGTCGTTCCGGGGAACATGGTTCGAGACTTGATCCAGTGGAGTCACCGATGGGCCCGGCAGGAACGTAACGAGAAGAGCACCGGCCACCTGGGAAACGATGTGACATGAGTACCGCATTCCGCAGTCGGTGTCGCGCCCAAATGGCTGTGCGTCCAGGCTGCGCTTAAATACGCCCCTCTCGTCGCCGCACGAAGAACAACGTTGCCAGCCGACCGTTGAACATGCCGATGAAGTTGACGCAAACACCGGTCGAGGCCAGTCTTTTCTGGCAGAGTTGCGGAAGAATCACCGAAAAAAGGTCGTCGTTCCGGGGAACATGGTTCGAGACTTGATCCAGTGGAGTCACCGATGGGCCCGGCAGGAACGTAACGAGAAGAGCACCCGGCC
>JAZHYW010033100.1:0-29802 GCA_037355805.1 Ixodes ricinus | reverse complement strand
TTTATTTTCTTTGATAGACCACTACGCTTCTGGTTGTCTATTGCGTGACGCGAAGGAGTCTGAGAGGATAAGAATCCTCTACATCTTGACCGTACTAGCGGGCCATGGAAACGAATTTGGTCATATCGCTGTCTCATACAGTTTACGCGGGTAATTTTTTTTTTTTTGAAACAGGCCAGGTGTTTTAAATTCCAGCTCGTGTAGAATATGTACATTTTTTATCAGGGTAATTTCTTAATTCTTGGCGTTAAACGCTGCAATCCACATGCATTCAATTGCTTCATTTTTAACCTCTTGCTTGAAAAAAGTCCCACTGCAGCAAAATTGATAAATTTATGATTTGTTGTTGCATGGTTAAAACATTCGCACACACGCCATTCGAAATCTGTGTTTTCTGAAAGCCTCGTGATAAATTTCCATAAAGCCCATTTTAGTTTTTGGCTTACGCTGCGCCCCTGTTCCAATACGGACCATTACAAGGCTATGGTCTGAAAACAAAATTGCTTTCACGTTATATCGGCAGTAACACGTGAAAAGAGTAAACTTAAAACGTTAATACGATAAAGCCTCGCGTTACATGAAGCACGACGGTGAGTCTATCTGAAAGAAGTACTTTGGGAAGCTCCAACATCGAACAGGTGGTATTGATGTGTGAGCGTGTTTAGTGTCGGAACTTCTGTCAGGACTAATAAGACGTGCCGATCTATCATTTATATTACACACGCAATTAAATTCACTGAACAAAACAATGTGTCTGTCGGTATTTTAAAACAGAGCGATATTTTGAAAAACGAGCGTTGTTGTCGGACGTAATTGTGAGCATAAATACAAATTAAATGCCAGTAGGTGCCATTTAACAAAAAAATTACAGCATATTAGCCTTCTGTTATTATCGACAGCATGTGAAAGGGACGAATATTCCAGCTTCTTGATAAATAATAAAAGCACCCTCCAGACAGGCCTTCAGCATGGCTAACACATACCTCATAATTTGAGAGGAACGGGTTCAGTGCACGAGCCGTGTCCTCGTCAGATGATATTTTTGTCTCCTCAACGGCAAGACTATCTGCTGTTCTGAGAGGAGCCTGTATAGTTGAGGTTGTCGTGCACGTGAGCATAGTCCTCTGACGTTAATGGTAGCGAAGCTGGAGGGAGGGGATGCCAGGAACATGTTAGTTAAGGGGGCAATGTATCGTTGTCGTTCATCACGTGGTCAGATTGTGGGGCCTTGTTGCAAGGGTGATCTCGCACTGCGGCTGGCTTGCTCTTGGCACCAGCTCCTTCGTCGTTCTTGACCTCCGAGGCACCTGGTGCAGAAAGCTAGGGCGTTGTCGTTTGAGGAGCGGGTAGCTTAACGGATGCACCACTGAACGTAGTGGGACGTTCTCGTCGAGGTAGGGATGACTGAGAAGAAATTTCCGTCGTTCCGTTTAACGAGGGGAATTCACCATCTGACCAACCTCATTTGGGTGCCGCGACGGAGACTGCTTGTGGTGTCAGCCTTTGCTCTGCGTTCGCTGACACCATCGCAGGGCTGCCAGGCTGCGGCCTCTGTGTTCGAGGTCTCTAGCTTTGTGCTCGATGTCGTGGCACCGGGAGGGAAGATATTTCCTTTAGCGTCTACAACCATGCTGATGTCCATGAGGTGCTCTATGGAACAACGTCTTCGGTTGGACTTCTCACTTGTCGGAGCTTGTCTGCATAAGTGGTGACGCACTCGCTTCGGGCGTGTCCGTAGCGACGCATTTGGCACATCATGGGGTACGACATTCACGACGAATATGAACAATTTGATAGCATCTTAGGCATCATGGATTGCGGCCATGGACGAGTACCAAGCTTTGGCAGCCAAACACTGTGCGCTGATGTGGGATGTGGCTCGCGTTCATCCCTTCGTGAAGGGTCAAAGTAACCCCTTTGGTAAGAGTTTCTATCTGCTCCATTCCAGCACCCCTCAAGTTTTCTCAAACAATCGAACCCACTGTGCTGAACGACGCTAGCGCTTCTTCGATACATCGGTCTACCATGTGGACTGGTAGCCAAAGAAGCTTTAATTTGATGCCTCTCGTGTCCAAGTCAATGATTAAATATGCTCACCCATTAACGCAGAGTTCGGCTTTGCTCACGAGTTTTGCCTTGGCCGGTGCGCTTGTGCGAGTCAGCATCCATACGTGACTCGTCTGGAATAGGCCTGTTCCTAGGACTTCCTGGTTGTCGATCACGTCTCGCAAAGCGTCTTGGAAGTCCGGTGCTCGGTATGGCCGCGCGGCGAGAACTCGGTGTAAAAATAGAGAGCAAAGACTAAAATTACCTGTCGGTAGATGGGGTAGGACAGCCCGGTATCCTTCAGTTGTCTTATCGGTGGTACTGGCCCAAGTGTCAGCAGTCCCCTGGCCTGTGGTGGTGAGTTTTGACTGGAGAGCATCGAAAACGCGACCGTTTTGAACGGCACCTTCTTTTCTCTGGCCATGCAGGCACGCTTGCAAGGCATAGGAACGAGCGGGAGTTTATATTGAGCTATCGCGTCCCACTCTTAAAGGCGAAGCTTAAGCGTCCTCCTTTGATTTTCAAGTATTTTCACTCGATTAATTTCAAAACCACTTTGAAGTTGACGGTGGACTAGTTTGCTTACAATACTCTGAACTGAGGAGTACCGGAGAAGTGTTGTTCTGCCGAGAACGTGCTCATTAAGCACATAAATGAAAAATTTTTTTTCGGGCGTGTAAACGACAAGAATATGATAAAAAGCAAATGAAACCTGACGATTTTTTTTGTCAAGGATTTGTAAATATTCTTACAATTAATCACGTTTTCCTTTTTGTTTCAGAAAGAAGCTTCACGTTCATGAAAGATGGCGCAAAGATTCAGACCTTTAAAGAAAACAACAATAAAATGCAAAAGGTAACAGTGTATGTAACTCATACGCTTATAGGATTAATGAATTAGACATTGCGTTGACGAGGTTCGCTCACTGTAATGCGAACTCGAGACATCAAATATACAGGATATAAAACATTTAAAACCCGCCTGAAAGCTTGGCTGCCTGGAAGAATTTTGTCGTAAGCTACCTAAACAAAAAACACCAGAAACCCAAAAGTACTCCTCCTGCTTTTAAAGTTTAGGGAACACATTAACATCCTATATTTAGTGAAGCAGGCACCGATAAGAGTAATAATTTCTAAAGTCAGTGGCATAAAAAGTGCCCAACAAAGAAACATGAAGATTGTTAAACTGTTTCGCAGCGATGTGAAATAATTGATGTGGCCAAATGGCATCTCCAGGACCCTTCCGCCTTTTCTTTTGTGTTTCTCCAATTTTAATACGAAAGCGAAGGAGACAAACAAAGAAGAAGAAGAAGGTCATATAAAAAAAATTAAGGCAAAAAAAATGTTTCTGACACGAGCGATTTTCCGTTCACCCCTGAGAGTGCTACTATGCAGCTCGCCGAACCAAATAACCGCCTCCCTCTCTCCACGTAACACCATTCTCTGCACGTAAGTTTGGGTATGGCCGAGAGCGTGATCATGTGTCAAGGAAAAGACATGCGACTTGTTCAACATGCACGTATCTTCAATGCGCATTAACAGCTTAGGGGTGAACGAAATGTAGCCGATGTAGGAGAATTTATTCGCACCACCTAGGGATTGAACTGCAAACATACTTCCTGTTACACGGCGCCTTTTACTGCTAGAGCAACAAAAATGGTTAAAAAACGATTTACCGTTGTGTCGCCTATCTACTTTCGCAAGGAAGCATTAGTTGGAAGAAAATATCACACCTTACATTGCGTTTCTTTTAATACTATAACAACGTGGTTTAGAAAATGTACACATAAAATTGTTCTTTTTTTAACAGTGGTTTCACAGTTTAGGCTTCCAAACACTTCAGGCGCCGATCCTCGGTGGTGCAACCACCTACATACAAAGGCAGGGTGCAAGCTTAATTTACCGAGCCAAATGTGTTCGTAAACATCGATGAGAGGCGAGTCCTGTTCATATGATTTCTACATATATTTTCATGTTATATTTATGTTACAACGTTATTCTAATTTAATCACAATTAGCAACAGCTAGTCGAAATTCCCAAATGAAGATGAACTGTTTTACCTGCCACGAATCAAAGCTTCAGTCTGTAGTTGCGTATCATCGTACCTCAACCCATAACGTTTGATATTCGGTCGCTCAGCGCGCATCTAAAAAAAGAAAAAAAAAGATGTTTTAGCAAAATACGCACGTTTGTGAATTTCTTGTCTCTATGTTTCATCTAGCACAAACATAATAAAACAAGTCATAAATATGACTAAATATGGCCAGCGTCAGCTAGTCGAAACACCGGCCGCAGAATTGTCTAGTTACAAGTGTTCAATGTTCGGCGTTTTTAACGTGAATTTTTAAAATCGGCGATTCAAACAGCGATTTTAAACATATACTACTTGTAACATGAATAATAATAAAAATACGGATGTTCATCTTGCGTTTTACGATTGCTTTATTTCGCATTCAAAATAACAAAATTCGTACAGTATCTTTTTTTTTTTGAGGATTAAGCAGAAGTCTAGCATTAAAAAAGCGTTGAAATTGCCTTACCCGTCAGACTGACACCACGTCCAAAACTACTCTCGCTCACGGCACCGGGGTCTACGACTGGGACGTGCATGTTCCCCAATCATGCACGCCTAACCTTGCCGGCTTGGAGAGCCGGTGCAGCAGGCGAAACACCCACGAATGCTGGACAAGGTTCAGATCCGTTGAATTTTGCGCCCGCTTCTTCCATTCCCACAAAACACAAAAGCCTGTGGACCGGATGGAGCCGTCACGACTCGCCGCCCTCCATCTGTTATGCATTCGCATCCAGCGCCATGCTTGGTGGTGCAACGAACTGTCAAAATCAGATGTCTTCTTTTTTTGAAGAAGAAGAAGAAGTTTCCAAAATATAGTGTAAACACAGGCTTTCAAAAGAAACTCTCCAGCTTTATTTATAACCGATTCAGTTTAGATCGTTACAGAATCTACGGTATGGTAATCTAGAACAGAGATGCGCTGTAAGTTACGACCCGGCGGGAAGTGGCGTGACGACGTATGGGGGCCTCAGAAGGCATGGCTGCTGATGGCGCTTTGATGCTACTCTAAATGCTTAACTGTCGACTTGGACAATCAACCCTTCTTAGTTCCACTTCCTTTCGCCCTTACACTAATATTGAGTGGCAATTTGGAAGAGCGCAGAGGCACAAAACTTTCAGTGGGCGTGATGACGTGTATAGCATTACTAATTTAAACAAACAAGGAGCCTCACCATTTGGTCAAGGATTAAAAGAACTACCATGCTGCGAAATCAGTAATAAAAAAACCACAGAACTTGCGTCACCTAACTCGACACCCCCTCTTACCTTTCACTGCAAATGCCTCCAGTCAAGGCCAATGGTCGGTAGAAGATTTAGACCTCCTTAGCATCACTTGTCTTCTTTCCCCAGTCCCCTTTTTCTGCAGAGGGGATGACGCACCGGAGAACGTCATGTTGGGTGGACATTCAAAGGTAAGTGTACTGTTTTGCTTGCTGTTTTGGAGCTTTTCGCGAATTCCGGACTTCTGTCGGAGAAACTTTCATTTTCACGTAATGTGAATGTGTAAATAACATTCTCGTTATTTATAAATTTACCAATTGTCTTCTATACAAACGGCAAATTCGGATAACGTTTAGGATTGTAGCGTTGTTGTATAAAAATTGCCAGCTGCTGGAAGTTTCACTGAGCAGTAAGTTACACTCACTGTAAAAAGAAAAAAGAGTAAATAGACAGCTTCAAGAAAAGAGGAAATACACCTTTCAAAGACAGTTTCAGTAAGAGACAACAAGCTCTGACTTCTCGCTGATTGACTTACATTGGTTGTGCTGATTTTTCACAATGTTCTATTTGCACGAATAGGACGAATGGAGCTCCAACTTAACAAAACAGCCACGACTCCGTGATTGTTCTAGCTGACAAAACTAATAGCATCGCTGCATTGTTGGAAGCTATCGAGAAGTCTCAACTCTACCCCGCTGGAATCACTAAGCTTTTCGCATAATTTATCTAACAGCACTTGTACGCCCATAGCACTTTCGTGTCACAATATAAGAAACCAATAGTCCCGATTTTTAAAGGTTACTATCGAACGCGCGTCCCGACGTACGATAGATCCCCGTACTTTCTCCGCAATTCGTGTAGCAGGAAAATCGTTGCGCCTACTAAAAAGTCCAGAGTTTGAACGCTTCCAACTCGGGCTAAGTTCCCTTTATGTCGTGTGGCAAGGGGGCTTTTAGCGAGGACCGCGCAAATGGAGATCCCGCTCACGACCATCGATCGGATGCGGTTTCGCCGTTTCGCGTATCGATTCCTTTTACTCCGAACAACAGGCCGGGGTCCAGGACGGCTCATTTCAAGACCTTTCAGGGAACTTCGACCCACGAGGTCAGCTGAAGCAGCGCACTTTCACTCTGCATTGTACCTTCTTGTCATTCTCTCTTTCTTTTTCTTTGTGAACAGTAGACGTCCACTCGGCTTCGAACAAAGCCATCAGATAGAAAGATTAAAGACTGTGATAAAAAGCGAACGTAGCAGCGATCAATTCGAGCCAATCCCTAGGCGCATTCATAAGAAGTCGATATAAAAGAACAGGAAGAGCCATTCGCGAAACGAGGTTCCGAGTTATTTGTGGCCACAATTTTATATATCGCATAACAGGTACAAAAAGCAAGGAGCACCAATAGCGTTGTTCGTGCTCGTCTTATTTTTTTGTTTCCTTTACAATATAACAATTTATGAAACTATTGACGCTTATTACGGTCTAGCTACTCCGTTGCAATTCTTCAACGAATCATGAATCGTTAGCTCGCAAAACTTTGCTTTACTTTAAAAATAAAAATAACCTGCAATTTCGTTTGCTTAGATATAAAAAAAATAAGTAAAGACGTTTACAATTCTCTGTAATGCCGAATTAGAGCGGAGCTCCAAGGAGGACGAGGGAAGGGTATGGAGGGGAGGGTATGCCCCTCCTTCGCCTCTTCTCCTCCTCTCCTGCTCCCCTCCCATTTATCAAAAAATGTTCGCTAAATTTCCCGCTAAATTTAGCGGTAAAAATTTCCCGCCAAATTTAGCGGGACATTTTTTCTCTACATTTAGTGGAGAATTATTTCCACCAAATTTAGTGGGTAAATATTTCCGCTTAATATAGCGGGGAAAATTTTCCGCTAAATTTAACGAGAAAATTTTTCAGCTAAATTTGGGGGAAAGTTTGCGGCTAAATGTAGCGGGGAAATCTAGCTTCCGCTAAATTTAGCGGGGAAATTTACCCATAATAGAACGCGCGCGTAACGCCGACGACGGTGACGACGACGGCGACGCCGCTCAAGCCGGAAACTGGCACCTAAGAGCTGCGCTCTAAAATACGAAGGCAAGGCAATAATCAGGTTTAGTCGGAGCTGGACGAGGTCCCGTCTCCCTCAGACACACACTATGGCAAAAAGTGGCTAAATAATTTTCTTAAGAACAATTATTAGCAATACAAATTGCCCCAGAAAAATAAAAATAAAAAAACAATAAAATGTTAAATCAATAGCTTGTACATTCAGTAGAAGCGTCTTCATATAACTTAGTTTCAAATATCCATGTTAATTCAGCTCATAGGTACGCAGTGAATACTTAAGCCCTTTCAATATTGTAGGCGCATCTTTATCTTAATTCCATCATAGGTCAAAACGAACATATCTACGCGAACAGTTAGGTGACGTACTGTATGCCATTGAGAAGGAGCCCTGAAAACCTCAAAGTAGGAGCCAGTGTTTGTTTTCTTAGGAGCTTCTTTAGGGCGTTTAGGAACATTCTGCCGAAAATGTGAATGCTGGTTCGCACCCTTGCGACTGCTTACGACCGAATGCATTAACATTTCTTGGTATCTCTAATGACGATAGAGCACAGTAGCGCCATCTATCGGGGAGCCGTGGAACACTTGAGAATTCTGTACGTTTTCTATATTTTCAAGGCTGCCCAATTCTCCATAGCACCATTTATTTTCTTCATCTTCTGCTTTCTATATTTTTTCGCGCATCATATTCTTTCTGTTTTTGGCATGCGCTTTTTTTGCAATGTTATAAACCTATATTTTTATAGGCAGTAGGTACATTTGATCTAAAAATAATGCAAAACCTTAGTTGTACTGGGTGTATCAAGGGGCGGCCAGGCTCTTTAAATCGACCGCAAAAATCGGTTTCTTAACCTATCGCGTTCCGATTTTGTATAGCGTTGGCCACAGGTGGTGCATTTTTCTTTGAAATTCGCAAAGAGCGAACTTACCTGAGAAAAAGTAAAAAGAAAAAGTCTTAGCTCCTATAAAAAACGCAGCGAAGCCACCGGTCTTCAAACCATAGGGCGCCCTATGGCTTGAAAACAGGTGGCTTCGCTGCGTTTCCATAGGAGTTAAGCCTTTTTCTTTTTTACTTTTTTCTCAGGTAAGCTTCGCTCTTTGCGAATAGACCATATGCGAAATTCTTTGTAGCTATCATCATCATCATACTCGGGAAAGACGCGCCGCCATGTTGGGGGTTCTTGTCAACTTGTGTCGTGCTCTTTGCTGCGCGGTCTCGCCCTCTTCCAGTAAACTCTTCGTAGTTATTAGCTCTTGCGATGGCATCGGACTGCACTCGGGACCTTTCCGAGCTACTAGAGCTCCCGGGATGGGTTTGTGGATTCGTACTACGAGTCGAAGACGACCTCCAACAGGCACAAGCATCGGAGCGGTAGCGGTGGCTCCCCAGTCTTTCGATTCTCGATACCGTTCCGGGCACGCGCTGAAAGTCTGTCGAAGAGGTAGCGCGAAGCACCAGCCCTTACGTTGCAGCTGCCAAAACGAGATTTTATGCATGTACTCCCACCTTCGATATTCTTGCTTTCAGCGCGAGCGCACTAACGTTCTTGGCGCAGTGCCTGCGCGTGCACGAGGAACGTACTTGTGCGGGTGCAGTCATTCTGCTGTGCGAAGCAACTCGCACGAGAGGCGTTCGAAAAACCGCAGAACAGCTCTAAACGGTTGTAACAAACCGCGATGGCCGGATGGCCGTTCACTATAACAAAATTACGTGTGTATGAAGCATCTTGTTTTCAAAGGAAACTGTGTAGCCACTCTGCATGCATCGCGGAACACAGCAGTACCTGGGCGTACTTCTGGAGCTCGCACATTCCGCTTCAGCAACGTAGGTGACGCAGTCAACGAGGCTAGGACGCTAGGACGCAAGCTCGGGCACTCTGGCGAGTACGGACAGTGCTACGGGGCACCCCCAACATGGCGGACATATGAAGTTCGCGCACGGTAAACCAGATGGCGCTATTCATTTTCGCATATGGCCTATTTCAAAGAAAAATGCACCACTTGTGGCCAACGCTATACAAAATCGGAACGCGATAGGTTAAGAAACCGATTTTTGCGGTCGATTTAAAGAGCCTGGCCGCCCCTTGATACACCCAGTATATTGAACGCAGTTATAGGGTACCCTCATAGATGGCGTTAGCGTGCCTATGTGTTCCCTCGCTGCAAGAGATCACAATAACTTGGTCAAAACGAGAGTTTGTGAACGGGCCTTCAGGCCCCCAATGAATTTATATTAAAGTTCTTCCGACTATTTTCGGCTACCTCTCTGAATTGTTCGTACTATACGCTTACGTACACCCAGTCCTTGAAGGTGAGTAGTTACCTTACTCGGTAGTTTGTTTCCAAATAGTCCGGTAGAAACTTGGCCGTATCACATTTGATAACCTATAAATGGTGAACTGTTTATACATGTTCCTTTATCAGCCATATACGCGCTTTAACATAATCTTTCACGCGATAAGTTTGATTGATTTGGCCGGAGCCACAGGGTTATTATAATGAACACTAGAGGTTCAGCTGGCGCTAGTGTGCAGTTGCAAATTGAAGCAGACAACAACCGGTCGAAAATTGACTTCCGGTAACGCATTCCTATGGGAAAAAGCGGGTAAATTTTTTTCTCTGCACTTGATTATAAGAGCAAATATGACGAATAATTATAACGTAGAAAGTAGGCTGGAACATTTCTAAATCACGTATATGGAAACATCGGTCAGTTGCGGTGTTTTTCTTTCAAACGCGTATCATTAAACGCAGTCCTAAAACAGTTTCATACATGAATTTATGTGCACTGTTGGACATGGTTATCTCAAACACGGCGTCGCTTTCTTCAGGCAAAGGGGATTTACGTGCCAAGCCGAACGAAGAGCCCCTAAAAAACCAAGAGAGACGGCAGGAACTGTGCAGTAACACTGGATCAGTAACTCCCTGCACATGAAGACAATCAAGATAGAGTGAAGGCCAAGTAAATATAGTCAGATTTGGAATAAATAAATACTGTTTTATTTTCTCTGCTCATGCATATGTGCGAAGATGCTGGTTCTGCATTCAAAACACCACCCGCATTCATCGAAAAGGCCTTCTACTGACCACGTAATTCATTTTTTACGTTTTTAATGTTTTCAACCGCTGTAAAGATGCACGATGGGGTAATTCTCATATGGTGACAGGACTGGCATATACGCAATACGTATATAGGGAGTATTCACTGGACGCCATATTGTGGGTGCTGTTTAGAGCGCATGCTCAGAACGAGCTCACATCAATAGGCGACCGGCACTCTTGATGGTGCGGAATGCACGTTGCAAAAGAACTGTGGAAGCTCGCCATCAGCATGCGCTCAGCAGCCGCGCACACAGATATGGCCGCCAGTGAATACTCCTATAAGTGTCACCGGAATGCTGGCGAGACTTCAGTACACTCCACATTTCTTTTGATTGTAAGTTTGCTTAGAATCGTAACTTCTTTTAACACACCTGATGTGGAACAGTGGTTCGAGCCTTAAATATAGTAAAGTTTAACATCGTTCACCGATAAAAAAAGACTCCAACTAATGCAATTACATTTTTACATTGATAATAAAGGTACATGCTGTTCGGAACGACCCAAATAACAAAAGTGGTACATGTTATGTTCCGCACGCGCGTTTTCCCATAAGAATGCACAAGAGCACCGCCAAAATAGACTGGTTGCTGTCTGATACACTGGCGCCAGTTGAACCTCTAGCGTAAATTGTAATAACTCTATGACCGGAGCCACGCTTTGGGGCTTTGGTCCCCTGCATTGTAGCGCATTGTGAGGGCGACGGTCCGCGGAATTTGTAAAGTAAGGCTCCATAGGGTGTAAAAGTTTCCATCCTCCGTAAACTTAGGATGAGGACCCACAGTGTAGAACAGGAAACCTTAATTACACTTCAGAAGGGAAAAGGTTTGGGCGTGTTGGTTCATCTTCACTTCGACAACAAGCGCACAATAAAAAACACGGGACGAGGAGAGGACGGGACAAGCGCTAACTTTCAACCTAAAAGTTTATTGTCGAACCAGCACTTATATAAGACTGGGCGCATGAAAAGAGTGGAGAAGGAAAGATAAACATCAAAAGAGAGCCAAAGAAGAAAAGTGACGTGCCGCCTACGATAAGAATTCTAATTCAATTTTTGATAAAGCTACAGACGGCCTGCTGACGCATTGATCCCCCGACCTTGCAATCTCGGCCGCTTCCACTATCTCCCTTGTGAGGCCCGAGCGATGAAAATACAAGATGGTCGTTTGTTTGTACAGGGGGTGACACTGGTTTCCCGAGACACATCTTTTACAGTGGGCAGCCAGGTGGCCGTCGGTTGCAACGCTCCCGACCTTATTCTTGTGTTCTAGTAGGCGAACGTTCAAACATCGGCCGGTTTGGCCAATGTAGTGTTTGCCACACGACAGAGGAATTTTGTACACAACGCTACGTCGGCATTTCACAAACGCATCTCTGTGCTTGATAGCGCAGATCGGTTTCCGCGCCCGCGTGGGACAGCTCAACCTACATAAAGCCAAAAGCTTGTTAGGCGCCGTGAACAAGACCTTGACCCCTGAGCGTTGCCCAACTTTCTTGAGATTATGCGAGATTTTATGTACGTAAGGAATGACAGCTATCTTTTCTTTAGCTCTTCTTTCTGTTGTCCTTATCACTTGGTTATCTGCCTTCTGCTCATCGCTCAAAGCTAGACTCAATCTTTCTTTTTCGATGCAACCCTTCTGCTATGGAAACAATAACCTGCCTGGGATAACCTGCGGCTTCCAGAACGGCTGTACCTGCGTGCTAAGGTTTCATCCAGTGCGATGCCAGCATGACTTCCTGAGAGCGTTTTGACACGAATAGTTCAGCACTATGTTTCATCTTGACCAATTTAGCATTTGACGAGCTGTACGGCAAACAGGGTGTCTGTATTGGATCGTGCATTGCACCAGTTTTAAGTGATTTGTTTTTAGCCCGTTGTGACAATGCCCTCTTTCAGCGGCTAGGTGAGCTTAAAGTGTTGAAAATTTTCAGATACGTCGATGACTTTTTAATTGTTTTAGACACTTCTTGTTTTATTGACCCTTCATCCATGAATAGCATTAATGCCGCTTTATCGTTATCGTTGTCTCACCCTGTTGTGTCGCGTATCTTGACCGCTTTTAATGCCTGTTTTGCGCCGCTCAATTTTACGTTTGAATTGCCCGAGCATGATAGCATCAGGTTTTTAGATTTGCGGCTTCGTTTTGTAGACGATCACGTGTGTTGGGTGTACGAGCCTAGAGCCAACAAGCCTCCCTTGCCGTACAGCTCGGCACACTCTAAACTGGTCAAGAGGAATATTGTGCTGTCTTTCTTGTCTAACGCTCTCAGGAAGTCATGCTGGCACGCGCTGGATGAAAGCCTTGGCAAGCAGGTCGGCCGTTTGGAAGCCGCGGGTTATCCCAGGCAGGTTATTGTTTCCGTAGCAGAAGGGTTGCATCGAAAAAGAAAAATTGAGTCTAGTTTGAGCGATGAGCAGAAGGCAGATAACCAAGGAAAGGACAAAGAAAGAAGAGCTAAAGAAAAGATAGCTGTCATTCCTTACGTACATAAAATCTCGCATAATCTCAAGAAAGTTGGGCAACGCTCAGGGGTCAAGGTCTTGTTCACGGCGCCTAACAAGCTTTTGGCTTTATGTAGGTTGAGCTGTCCCACGCGGGCGCGGAAACCGATCTGCGCTATCAAGCACAGAGATGCGTTTGTGAAATGCCGACGTAGCGTTGTGTACAAAATTCCTCTGTCGTGTGGCAAACACTACATTGGCCAAACCGGCCGATGTTTGAACGTTCGCCTACTAGAACACAAGAATAAGGTCGGGAGCGTTGCAACCGACGGCCACCTGGCTGCCCACTGTAAAAGATGTGTCTCGGGAAACCAGTGTCACCCCCTGTACAAACAAACGACCATCTTGTATTTTCATCGCTCGGGCCTCACAAGGGAGATAGTGGAAGCGGCCGAGATTGCAAGGTCGGGGGATCAATGCGTCAGCAGGCCGTCTGTAGCTTTATCAAAAATTGAATTAGAATTCTTATCGTAGGCGGCACGTCACTTTTCTTCTTTGGCTCTCTTTTGATGTTTATCTTTCCTTCTCCACTCTTTTCATGCGCCCAGTCTTATATAAGTGCTGGTTCGACAATAAACTTTTAGGTTGAAAGTTAGCGCTTGTCCCGTCCTCTCCTCGTCCCGTGTTTTTTATTGTGCGCTTGTTGTCGAAGTAACTCTAATTACGCTTTGTCAAACCAGCGTTTACTGCAGCATTCACTGACAATTATTTCTAGTAAGAAACCGCTTACAGTCATGTCTTGTTAATATGAAACCCAATTAATGAAGATACCACTCAATATACTACATAAAATATTCGGGGACGAACTGAGCGCGTAAACAAGTGGAATTTTGGTGTCGTTAATATGGACGGCACAACATTATGGACAATTTTGGGGGAACGGAGGGGTCCATGCTAACAAGCCATCATTGAATATCTCCGCTAAATTAAAGTTTTTTTATTTACTCCTTTTTTCCTTAGCAGCTTGAACCTAGCGACTCTAGTTTTGAGATTAACTCACAATTGACAACTCTGTAAAAATTCGACGATTACCAGAATTTTTACAGAGTTTGTAAACAGTGGTATACCCATTTGCCAAGAGGAGACTTTTATGCGGCTTTAAAGTCACCACTCATGTGTCGTAAGTTGGGTTACATTATAAATATATCAATAAAGGTCGAGAGTTCATAAAACCGTCGATAATTATAGAGGGCGCAGTCACATTTAAATGCTACTATCTTCTCTATGTTATTAGATTACTAAAGCACCCCGAGTTTACAAAGACAAGCACCGAGCACATTTGGACGACTCACTTTTTTAATACGCTCAATCACAAAAAAAAAAAAATGTTGCGCTATTTTTAAGTTTTTTGTGCTCGAGGGTTTGCCAATAGAGCTTCACCTTGTTAATTATTAAGTGATAATTTTTAGGTCGCCATTAATATCATAATAAATCATAGGCGTTTTTTTCTTTTACATCACACAATGATTCAAGCTAAAGCCGTGCATGCGGTCATTGTATTGACAACCGCGGTTAGAAGGCTTGCTTCCCGAAGGAAAAATCCATCAATGTAACCCTGTTTGGCAGTCAATGTTTTCTAGTGGACCGTTGACTGTGCCTGACTGTACGTCAAGCATGTCCGTACGTCAAGCATGTCTGATTGGCCAACAAGTTACTCTGACTGAGAGTCAAACTCCAGTCAGACTCCGCTTGGTCGGCTTTCTGATGGTTTCCTGGTGG
This sequence comes from Ixodes ricinus, assembly GCA_037355805.1. Lineage (NCBI taxonomy): Eukaryota > Metazoa > Arthropoda > Arachnida > Ixodida > Ixodidae > Ixodes > Ixodes ricinus. The sequence continues at coordinate 15,081 of JAZHYW010033100.1, read as the reverse complement.
CAGTCTTCCGCCGCGAAATGCCGTCAAGATTTCTTGGTGGCGATTCTGATTGTACATCGATTGTCTCTGACTGTACGTCAAAAACTTTGACGGGCAGACAGACGTACGGTCAAAGGACGCACGACACGACTGCAGAATGCGGTACTCATGTCCCGGCCGTTTCCCAGGTGGCCGGTGCTTTCTTCGTTACGTTCCTGCTGGGTTCATCTGCGACTCCTTCTGGACCCAGCCCCGAACCAAGTTTCCCGGAACGGCAACATTTCGGCGATTCCTCCAGCCGCCAACTCGCCGAACAGGACCGGCACCGAACGGCGTCTGTGTCAAGTTCAACGGAATGCCCAACAGTCGGCTGGCAACGCTGCTCTTCGTGCGGCGACGCGAGGGGCGGATTAGGCGCAAGCCGCACGGCTCCATCATTTGGGCACGACACCGACTGCAGAATGCGGTACTCATGTCCCATCGTTTCCCAGGTGGCCGGTGCTTTCTTCGTTACGTTCCTGCTGGGTTCATCTGCGACTCCTCTCGGACCTAGCCCCGAACCAAGTTTCCTGGAACGACAACATTTCGGCGATTCCTCCACAACTCGCCGAACAGGACTGGCACCGAACGGTGTTTGTGTCAAGTTCAACGGAATGCTCAACAGTCGGCTGGCAACGCTGTTCTTCGTGCGGCGACGCGAGGGGCGTATTTAAGCGCAAGCCGTACGCTCCATCATTCTGGGCACGACACCGGACTGCAGAATGCGGTACTCGTGTCCCATCGCTCTCCCAGGTGGCCGGTGCTTTCTTCGTTACGTTCCTGCTGGGCCCATTCCGCGACTCCTCCTGACCTAGCCCCGAACCAAGTTTCCCGGAACGACAACATTTCGGCGATTCCTCCACAACTCGCCGAACAGGACTGGCACCGAACGGTAAGCTTGTGTCAAGTTCAACGGAATGCTCAACAGTCGGCTGGCAACGCTGTTCTTCAGTGCGGCGACGCGAGGGGCGTATTTAAGCGCGAAGCCGTACGCTCCATCATTTGGGCACGACACCGACTGCAGAATGCGGTACTACATGTCCCATCGTTTCCCAGGTGGCCGGAGCTTTCTTCGTTACGTTCCTGCTGGGTTCATCTGCGGACTCTCTCTGGACCTAGCCCCGAACCAAGCTTCCCGGAACGGCAACATTTCGGCGATTCCTTCCACAACTCGCCGAACAGGACTGGCACCGGAACTGTGTGTTTCAGCGCCGGGTTCAACGGAATGCTCAACAGTCGGCTGGCAACGCTGTTCTTCGTGCGGCGACGCGAGGGGCGTATTTAAGCGCAAGCCGTACGCTCCATCATTTGGGCACGACACCGGACTGCAGAATGCGGTACTCATGTCCCATCGTTTCCCAGGTGGCCGGTGCTTTCTTCGTTACGTTCCTGCTGGGTTCATCTGCGACTCCTCTGGACCTAGCCCCGAACCAAGTTTCCCGGAACGACAACATTTCGGCGATTCCTCCACAACTCGCCGAACAGGACTGGCACCGAACGGTGTTTGTGTCAAGTTCAACGGAATGCTCAACAGTCGGCTGGCAACGCTGTTCCTCGTGCGGCGACGCGAGGCGCGTATTTAAGCGCAAGCCGCAATGCTCCATCATTTGGGCACGACACCGACTGCAGAATGCGGTACCTCATGTCCCATCGTTTCCCAGGTGGCCGGTGCTTTCTGTTACGTTCCTGCTGGCCTCATCTGCGACTCCTCTGGACCTAGCCCCGAACCGCGTTTCCCGGAACGACAACACTTCGGCGATTCCTCCACAACTCGCCGAACAGGACTGGCACCGAACGGTGTTTGTGTCAAGTCTCAACGGAATGCCTCAACAAGTCGGCTGGCAACGCTGTTCTTCGTGCGGCGACTGCGAGGGGCGTATTTAAGCGCAAGCCGTACGCTCCATCATTTGGGCACGACACCGACTGCAGAATGCGGTACTCATGTCCCATCGTAGCCCAGGTGGCCGGTGCTTTCTTCGTTACGCTGCCCCTGCTGGGCTCTATCTGGCGACTCCTCTGGACCCAGCCCCGAACCAAGCTTCCCGGAACGACAACATTTCGGCGATTCCTCCACAACTCGCCGAACAGGACTGCGCACCGAACGGTGTTTGTGGGCCGGGTTCAACGGAATGCTCAACAGTCGGCTGGCAACGCGGTTCTTCGTGCGGCGACGCGAGGGGCGTATTTAAGCGCAAGCCGTACGCTCCATCATTCGGCCAACGACACCGACTGCAGAATGCGGCACTCGGCGTCCCATCGTTTCCCAGGTGGCCGGTGCTTTCTTCGTTACGTTCCTGCTGGGGTCTCATCTCGCGACTCTCTCTGGACTCCAGCCCCGAACCAAGTTTCCCGGAACGGCTAACATTTCGGCGATGCCTTCAACAACTCGCCGAACAGGACCGGGCACCGAACGGTGTTTGTGCCAAGTTCAACGGAATGCTCAACAGTCGGCTGGCAACGCTGTTCTTCGTGCGGCGACGCGAGGGGCGTATTTAAGCGCAAGCCGTACGCTCCATCATTTGGGCACGACACTCGACTGCAGAATGCGGTACTCATGTCCCATCGTTTCCCAGGTGGCCGGTGCTTTCTTCGTTACGTTCCTGCTGGGTCTCATCTGCGACTCCTCTGACCTAGCCCCGAACCAAGTTTCCCGGAACGACAACATTTCTCTGGCGATTCCTCCACAACTCGCCGAACAGGACTGGCACCGGAACGGTGCTTGCGTCAAGTTCAACGGAATGCTCAACAGTCGGCTGGCAACGCTCGTCTCTTCGTGCGGCGACGCGAGGGGCGTATTTAAGCGCAAGCCGTACGCTCCATCATTTGGGCAACGACACCGACTGCAGAATGCGGTACTCATGTCCGCATCGTTTCCCAGGTGGCCGGTGCTTTCTTCGTTACGTTCCGCGTTCATCTGCGACTCCTCTGGACCTAGGGGCCCCGAAATCCAAGTTTCCGGAACGACAACATTTCGGCGATTCCTCCACAACTCGCCGAACAGGACCGGCACCGAACGGTAGCTTGCAGGGCCAAGTTCAACGGAATGCTCAACAGTCGGCTGGCAACGCTGTTCTTCGTGCGGCGACGCAGGGGCGTATTTAAGCGCAAGCCGTACGCTCCATCATTTGGGCACGACACCGACTGCAGAATGCGGTACTCATGTCCCATCGTTTCCCAGGTGGCCGGTGCTTTCTTCGTTACGTTCCTGCTGGGTTCATCTGCGACTCCTCTGGACCTAGCCCCGAACCAAGCTTCCCGGAACGACAACATTTCGGCGATTCCTCCACAACTCGCCGAACAGGACTGGCACCGAACGGTGTTTGTGTCACGTTCAACGGAATGCTCAACAGTCGGCTGGCAACGCTGTTCTTTCGTGCGGCGACGCGAGGCGTATTTAAGCGCAAGCCGTACGCTCCATCATTTGGGCACGACACCGACTGCAGAATGCGGGTACTCATGTCCCATCGTTTCAGGTGGCCGGTGCTTTGGTTACGTTCCTGCTGGGTTCATCTGCGACTCCTCTGGACCTAGCCCCGAACCAAGTTTCCCGGAACGACAACATTTCGGCGATTCCTCCACAACTCGCCAGACCGAGACTGGCACCGAACGGTGTTTGTGTCAAGTTCAACGGAATGCTCAACAGTCGGCTGGCAACGCTGTTCTTCGTGCGGCGACGCGAGGGGCGTATTTAAGCGCAAGCCGTACGCTCCATCATTTGGGCACGACACCGACTGCAGAATGCGGTACTCATGTCCCATCGTTTCAGGGTGGCCGGTGCTTTCTTCGTTACGTTCCTGCTGGGTTCATCTGCGACTCCTCTGGACCCAGCCCCGAACCAAGTTTCCCGGAACGACAACATTTCGGCGATTCCTCCGCAACTCGCCGAACAGGACTGGCACCGAACGGTGTTTGTGTCCAAGTTCAACGGAATGCTCAACTAGTCGGCTGGCAACGCTGTTCTTCGGCGGCGACGCGAGGGCGCGTATTTAAGCGCAAGCCGTACGCTCCATCATTTGGGGCACGACACCGACTGCAGAATGCGGTACTATGTCCCATCGTTTCCCAGGTGGCCGGTGCTTTCTTCGTTGCTGTTCCTGCTGGGTTCATCTCGCGACTCCTCTGGACCTAGCCCCGAACCAAGTTTCCCGGAACGACAACATTTCGGCGATTCCTCCACAACTCGCCGAACAGGACTGGCACCGAACGGTGTTTGTGTCAAGTTCAACGGAATGCTCAACAGTCGGCTGGCAACGCTGTTCTTCGTGCGGCGACGCGAGGGGCGTATGGTAAGCGCAAGCCGGTCGCTCCATCATTTGGGCACGACACCGACTGCAGAATGCGGTACTCCATGTCCCATCGTTTCCCAGGTGGCCGGTGCTTTCTTCGTTACGTTCCTGCTGGGTTCATCTGTGACTCCTCTGGACCTAGCCCCGAACCAAGTTTCCCGGAACGACAACATTTCGGCGATTCCTCCGCAACTCGCCGAACAGGACTGGCACCGAACGGTGTTTGTGTCAAGTTCAACGGAATGCTCAACAGTCGGCTGGCAACGCTGTTCTTCGTGCGGCGACGCGAGGGCGTATTTAAGCGCAAGCCGTACGCTCCATCATTCTGGGCACACACCGACTGCAGAATGCGGTACTCATGTCCCATCGTTTCCCAGGTGGCCGGTGCTTTCTTCGTTACGTTCCTGCTGGGTTCATCTAGTATCCTCTGACCTAGGCCCGAACCAAGTTTCCCGGAACGACAACATTTCGGCGATTCCTCCACAACTCGCCGAACAGGACTGGCACCGAACGGTGTTTGTGTCAAGTTCAACGGAATGCTCAACAGTCGGCTGGCAACGCTGTTCTTCGTGCGGCGACGCGAGGAGCGTATTTAAGCGCAAGCCGTACGCTCCATCATTTGGGCACGACACCGACTGCAGAATGCGGTACTCATGTCCCATCGTTTCCGAGGTGGCCGGTGCTTTCTTCGTTACGTTCCTGCTGGGTTCATCTGCGACTCCTCTGGACCCAGCCCCGGAACCAAGTTTCCCGGAACGACAACATTTCGGCGATTCCTCCACAACTCGCCGAACAGGACTGCGCACCGAACGGTGTTTGTGTCAAGTTCAACGGAATGCTCAACAGTCGGCTGGCAACGCTGTTCTTCGTGCGGCGACGCGAGGGGCGTATTTAAGCGCAAGCCGTACGCTCCATCATTTGGGCACGACACCGACTGCAGAATGCGGTACTCATGTCCCATCGTTTCCCAGGTGGCCGGTGCTTTCTTCGTTACGTTCCTGCTGGGTTCATCTGCGACTCCTCTGGACCTAGCCCCGAACCAAGTTTCCCGGAACGACAACATTTCGGCGATTCCTCCACAACTCGCCGAACAGGACTGGCACCGAACGGTGTTTGTGTCAAGTTCAACGGAATGCTCAACAGTCGGCTGGCAACGCTGTTCTTCGTGCGGCGACGCGAGGGGCGTATTTAAGCGCAAGCCGTACGCTCCATCATTTGGGCACGACACCGACTGCAGAATGCGGTACTCATGTCCCATCGTTTCCCAGGTGGCCGGTGCTTTCTTCGTTACGTTCCTGCTGGGTTCATCTGCGACTCCTCCGGACCTAGCCCCGAACCAAGTTTCCCGGAACGACAACATTTCGGCGATTCCTCCGCAACTCGCCGAACAGGACTGGCACCGAACGGTGTTTGTGTCAAGTTCAACGGAATGCTCAACAGTCGGCTGGCAACGCTGTTCTTCGTGCGGCGACGCGAGGGGCGTATTTAAGCGCAAGCCGTACGCTCCATCATTTGGGCACGACACCGACTGCAGAATGCGGTACTCGTGTCCCATCGTTTCCCAGGTGGCCGGTGCTTTCTTCGTTACGTTCCTGCTGGGTTCATCTGCGACTCCTCTGGACCTAGCCCCGAACCAAGTTTCCCGGAACGACAACATTTCGGCGATTCCTCCACAACTCGCCGAACAGGACTGGCACCGAACGGTGTTTGTGTCAAGTTCAACGGAATGCTCAACAGTCGGCTGGCAACGCTGTTCTTCGTGCGGCGACGCGAGGGGCGTATTTAAGCGCAAGCCGTACGCTCCATCATTTGGGCACGACACCGACTGCAGAATGCGGTACTCATGTCCCATCGTTTCCCAGGTGGCCGGTGCTTTCTTCGTTACGTTCCTGCTGGGTTCATCTGCGACTCCTCTGGACCTAGCCCCGAACCAAGTTTCCCGGAACGACAACATTTCGGCGATTCCTCCACAACTCGCCGAACAGGACTGGCACCGAACGGTGTTTGTGTCAAGTTCAACGGAATGCTCAACAGTCGGCTGGCAACGCTGTTCTTCGTGCGGCGACGCGAGGGGCGTATTTAAGCGCAAGCCGTACGCTCCATCATTTGGGCACGACACCGACTGCAGAATGCGGTACTCATGTCCCATCGTTTCCCAGGTGGCCGGTGCTTTCTTCGTTACGTTCCTGCTGGGTTCATCTGCGACTCCTCTGGACCTAGCCCCGAACCAAGTTTCCCGGAACGACAACATTTCGGCGATTCCTCCGCAACTCGCCGAACAGGACTGGCACCGAACGGTGTTTGTGTCAAGTTCAACGGAATGCTCAACAGTCGGCTGGCAACGCTGTTCTTCGTGCGGCGACGCGAGGGGCGTATTTAAGCGCAAGCCGTACGCTCCATCATTTGGGCACGACACCGACTGCAGAATGCGGTACTCATGTCCCATCGTTTCCCAGGTGGCCGGTGCTTTCTTCGTTACGTTCCTGCTGGGTTCATCTGCGACTCCTCTGGACCTAGCCCCTGAACCAAGTTTCCCGGAACGACAACATTTCGGCGATTCCTCCACAACTCGCCGAACAGGACTGGCACCGAACGGTGTTTGTGTCAAGTTCAACGGAATGCTCAACAGTCGGCTGGCAACGCTGTTCTTCGTGCGGCGACGCGAGGGGCGTATTTAAGCGCAAGCCGTACGCTCCATCATTTGGGCACGACACCGACTGCAGAATGCGGTACTCATGTCCCATCGTTTCCCAGGTGGCCGGTGCTTTCTTCGTTACGTTCCTGCTGGGTTCATCTGCGACTCCTCTGGACCTAGCCCCGAACCAAGTTTCCCGGAACGACAACATTTCGGCGATTCCTCCGCAACTCGCCGAACAGGACTGGCACCGAACGGTGTTTGTGTCAAGTTCAACGGAATGCTCAACAGTCGGCTGGCAACGCTGTTCTTCGTGCGGCGACGCGAGGGGCGTATTTAAGCGCAAGCCGTACGCTCCATCATTTGGGCACGACACCGACTGCAGAATGCGGTACTCATGTCCCATCGTTTCCCAGGTGGCCGGTGCTTTCTTCGTTACGTTCCTGCTGGGTTCATCTGCGACTCCTCTGGACCTAGCCCCGAACCAAGTTTCCCGGAACGACAACATTTCGGCGATTCCTCCGCAACTCGCCGAACAGGACTGGCACCGAACGGTGTTTGTGTCAAGTTCAACGGAATGCTCAACAGTCGGCTGGCAACGCTGTTCTTCGTGCGGCGACGCGAGGGGCGTATTTAAGCGCAAGCCGTACGCTCCATCATTTGGGCACGACACCGACTGCAGAATGCGGTACTCATGTCCCATCGTTTCCCAGGTGGCCGGTGCTTTCTTCGTTACGTTCCTGCTGGGTTCATCTGCGACTCCTCTGGACCTAGCCCCGAACCAAGTTTCCTGGAACGACAACATTTCGGCGATTCCTCCGCAACTCGCCGAACAGGACTGGCACCGAACGGTGCTTGTGTCAAGTTCAACGGAATGCTCAACAGTCGGCTGGCAACGCTGTTCTTCGTGCGGCGACGCGAGGGCGTATTTAAGCGCAAGCCGTACGCTCCATCATTTGGGCACGACACCGACTGCAGAATGCGGTACTCATGTCCCATCGTTTCCCAGGCGGCCGGTGCTTTCTTCGTTACGTTCCTGCTGGGTTCATCTGCGACTCCTCTGGACCTAGCCCCGAACCAAGTTTCCCGGAACGACAACATTTCGGCGATTCCTCCACAACTCGCCGAACAGGACTGGCACCGAACGGTGTTTGTGTCAAGTTCAACGGAATGCTCAACAGTCGGCTGGCAACGCTGTTCTTCGTGCGGCGACGCGAGGGGCGTATTTAAGCGCAAGCCGTACGCTCCATCATTTGGGCACGACACCGACTGCAGAATGCGGTACTCATGTCCCATCGTTTCCCAGGTGGCCGGTGCTTTCTTCGTTACGTTCCTGCTGGGTTCATCTGCGACTCCTCTGGACCTAGCCCCGAACCAAGTTTCCCGGAACGACAACATTTCGGCGATTCCTCCGCAACTCGCCGAACAGGACTGGCACCGAACGGTGTTTGTGTCAAGTTCAACGGAATGCTCAACAGTCGGCTGGCAACGCTGTTCTTCGTGCGGCGACGCGAGGGGCGTATTTAAGCGCAAGCCGTACGCTCCATCATTTGGGCACGACACCGACTGCAGAATGCGGTACTCATGTCCCATCGTTTCCCAGGTGGCCGGTGCTTTCTTCGTTACGTTCCTGCTGGGTTCATCTGCGACTCCTCTGGACCTAGCCCCGAACCAAGTTTCCCGGAACGACAACATTTCGGCGATTCCTCCGCAACTCGCCGAACAGGACTGGCACCGAACGGTGTTTGTGTCAAGTTCAACGGAATGCTCAACAGTCGGCTGGCAACGCTGTTCTTCGTGCGGCGACGCGAGGGGCGTATTTAAGCGCAAGCCGTACGCTCCATCATTTGGGCACGACACCGACTGCAGAATGCGGTACTCATGTCCCATCGTTTCCCAGGTGGCCGGTGCTTTCTTCGTTACGTTCCTGCTGGGTTCATCTGCGACTCCTCTGGACCTAGCCCCGAACCAAGTTTCCCGGAACGACAACCTTTCGGCGATTCCTCCGCAACTCGCCGAACAGGACTGGCACCGAACGGTGTTTGTGTCAAGTTCAACGGAATGCTCAACAGTCGGCTGGCAACGCTGTTCTTCGTGCGGCGACGCGAGGGCGTATTTAAGCGCAAGCCGTACGCTCCATCATTTGGGCACGACACCGACTGCAGAATGCGGTACTCATGTCCCATCGTTTCCCAGGTGGCCGGTGCTTTCTTCGTTACGTTCCTGCTGGGTTCATCTGCGACTCCTCTGGACCTAGCCCCGAACCAAGTTCCCCGGAACGACAACCTTTCGGCGATTCCTCCGCAACTCGCCGAACAGGACTGGCACCGAACGGTGTTTGTGTCAAGTTCAACGGAATGCTCAACAGTCGGCTGGCAACGCTGTTCTTCGTGCGGCGACGCGAGGGGCGTATTTAAGCGCAAGCCGTACGCTCCATCATTTGGGCACGACACCGACTGCAGAATGCGGTACTCATGTCCCATCGTTTCCCAGGTGGCCGGTGCTTTCTTCGTTACGTTCCTGCTGGGTTCATCTGCGACTCCTCTGGACCTAGCCCCGAACCAAGTTTCCCGGAACGACAACCTTTCGGCGATTCCTCCGCAACTCGCCGAACAGGACTGGCACCGAACGGTGTTTGTGTCCAGTTCAACGGAATGCTCAACAGTCGGCTGGCAACGCTGTTCTTCGTGCGGCGACGCGAGGGGCGTATTTAAGCGCAAGCCGTACGCTCCATCATTTGGGCACGACACCGACTGCAGAATGCGGTACTCATGTCCCATCGTTTCCCAGGTGGCCGGTGCTTTCTTCGTTACGTTCCTGCTGGGTTCATCTGCGACTCCTCTGGACCTAGCCCCGAACCAAGTTCCCCGGAACGACAACCTTTCGGCGATTCCTCCGCAACTCGCCGAACAGGACTGGCACCGAACGGTGTTTGTGTCAAGTTCAACGGAATGCTCAACAGTCGGCTGGCAACGCTGTTCTTCGTGCGGCGACGCGAGGGGCGTATTTAAGCGCAAGCCGTACGCTCCATCATTTGGGCACGACACCGACTGCAGAATGCGGTACTCATGTCCCATCGTTTCCCAGGTGGCCGGTGCTTTCTTCGTTACGTTCCTGCTGGGTTCATCTGCGACTCCTCTGGACCTAGCCCCGAACCAAGTTTCCCGGAACGACAACATTTCGGCGATTCCTCCGCAACTCGCCGAACAGGACTGGCACCGAACGGTGTTTGTGTCAAGTTCAACGGAATGCTCAACAGTCGGCTGGCAACGCTGTTCTTCGTGCGGCGACGCGAGGGGCGTATTTAAGCGCAAGCCGTACGCTCCATCATTTGGGCACGACACCGACTGCAGAATGCGGTACTCATGTCCCATCGTTTCCCAGGTGGCCGGTGCTTTCTTCGTTACGTTCCTGCTGGGTTCATCTGCGACTCCTCTGGACCTAGCCCCGAACCAAGTTTCCCGGAACGACAACCTTTCGGCGATTCCTCCGCAACTCGCCGAACAGGACTGGCACCGAACGGTGTTTGTGTCAAGTTCAACGGAATGCTCAACAGTCGGCTGGCAACGCTGTTCTTCGTGCGGCGACGCGAGGGGCGTATTTAAGCGCAAGCCGTACGCTCCATCATTTGGGCACGACACCGACTGCAGAATGCGGTACTCATGTCCCATCGTTTCCCAGGTGGCCGGTGCTTTCTTCGTTACGTTCCTGCTGGGTTCATCTGCGACTCCTCTGGACCTAGCCCCGAACCAAGTTTCCCGGAACGACAACATTTCGGCGATTCCTCCGCAACTCGCCGAACAGGACTGGCACCGAACGGTGTTTGTGTCAAGTTCAACGGAATGCTCAACAGTCGGCTGGCAACGCTGTTCTTCGTGCGGCGACGCGAGGGGCGTATTTAAGCGCAAGCCGTACGCTCCATCATTTGGGCACGACACCGACTGCAGAATGCGGTACTCATGTCCCATCGTTTCCCAGGTGGCCGGTGCTTTCTTCGTTACGTTCCTGCTGGGTTCATCTGCGACTCCTCTGGACCTAGCCCCGAACCAAGTTTCCCGGAACGACAACATTTCGGCGATTCCTCCGCAACTCGCCGAACAGGACTGGCACCGAACGGTGTTTGTGTCAAGTTCAACGGAATGCTCAACAGTCGGCTGGCAACGCTGTTCTTCGTGCGGCGACGCGAGGGGCGTATTTAAGCGCAAGCCGTACGCTCCATCATTTGGGCACGACACCGACTGCAGAATGCGGTACTCATGTCCCATCGTTTCCCAGGTTTGTCCTTTTTGGCCTTGTTCTTACCGCGATAACAACGTTTTTGTTATTGCGGTGTCGTGCCCTCCAAGCGTGTTTGACCGTGTAATGTCTTGGAAGTGTCAGATATCCGCATTCTTAAGGAAACTGTTGTTGCTATCAGGAGACGTTGAAACGAACCCGGGACCTGATGATATCGTTCCCGAGGTTGTTGCGTCATTGAATGAAGTGATGCCCGTGTTAAATAGATTAACGGAGGGTCAAAACCTGATTTTGCAAGAAATTAGACAGTTGCAACAAAGGCAAAATCAAACTGACTGTGTTCTCGAATCTTTGAAATCGGAGATCGCCGGCATAAAGCTAGAATTTGCAGGCATGACGAAGTTGAAAAGCGATGTTGATAAAATTTCGAACTCTGTTGTTGATAACACCACTTCACTGCAACGCCTCGCGGAAAAAGTTGACTCTTTGGAAAATCAGTCTCGACGGAACAATATTCTGCTCTATAACATCCCAGACACACCTAACGAAACATGGCAAGAGTCGGAAGAAAAAGTAATAAGTTTCTGCCACACAAGTCTTGGCGTTACTCTCACGCCGTCCGCCATCGAGCGTGCTCACAGACTTGGAAAGTACCGTAATGAGGGCTCCCCTCCCAGGCCTATTATAGTTAAATTCAACTCTTTCAAAGATAAAGAACTCGTCTTGTCTAAGGGCCCCGCACTAAGGGGATCAACCTTTCGGCTAAGCGAAGATTTCTCCCCAGACGTACGCGTTGCAAGGCGGGCATTGTTAGCGTTTGCAAAAAACCAAGGTCATGATTTTCGACTACGGCACGATAAGCTTTTCATTGGAAGTACTCGGTACGCGTTTGATAAGGAAACGAATTCCGTGAAAGCTGTTCCAGCGTAGCAACCAAAGCACAAAGAAAAGAGGTTATCCCGACGCGAGCACTCTGCCTGCCTTTCTTTCTTTATCGCTAACGCAAGAAGCGTGTTCTCAAAGCAAGAAGAGCTACAATCTGCTGTTGATTCATGTTCTGCTGATATTGTGATTGTAACAGAATCTTGGTTAAACGGAGATATTGATAATTCTGAATTACTGTTGAACGACTCGCATTCAATTTTTCGCAAAGACAGGGTGGGACGCAGGGGAGGGGTGTTTTTATAGCGGTTAAAAATACATTGCATGTTCTAAAAAGCCAAGTGGTGAATGATTGTGAAGCATTGTGGGTCCGAATAAAGACTCCTTCGTCCTTTGTACTGATCATTGCCTGTTACAAACCACCTGACCTTCTTGGACTACCGTCCCTTCTTGAGAAATGTATAGAATCCCTCACCGAGTTGTATCCCTCCGACGTATTTATACTCGCTGGTGACTTCAACTATCCCGAAATCGCATGGCCTGTTGTACCTGCCCGCATGCCGTTCGACTTGTGGCGTTCTCTTCCCGCTCAGGCCCGATGTTTCGTTGACTGGTGCAGCGCGCACTCTCTTTTCCAAATGGTCGATAAGCCAACTCGCGGCTCCGCAACTCTTGATCTATTTCTCACTACCAACCCGGAATGTGTCACAGCTGTCGAACTCTTAGAACCTCTTAGCGATCATTTGTCTATTTACGTCCAATTGTCCATTCCAACGACTAAGTCCTGCCCATTAAGTAAGACTGTGTTTAGTTACCCTCGAGCCGACCAAAATGCTCTTCTTCTCCATCTATCACGTTTCATGCATACCTTTCTAGAGGGCTTTCAAAGTAGAACTGTTGATGAAAATTGGATCCTAATCAAAAATGTACTAATAGAAGCCTTGCACACATTTGTTCCGAGAGTTCATATCAGGTCATGTATCGAGCGCCCATGGTTTTCTCTTCGTCTGAAACGGCTTCTCAGTAAAAAGCAAAGGCTCTATAGTCGCGCAAAGCTCATAAAAACCTCATCAGCGTGGTCTAAATACAAAGAATGCGCCTCGACTTGCAAGTATGAAATTAAGAAAGCTAAGCATAAATTCTTTAACGTAGATCTCTTTAATTTACTGAAAACAAACCCTAGGAAATTCTGGTCAACTATAAAACCCAAGCAAATCAAACCATCCCCCCGCGTCGTTGACTCGGGCGGAAATGAGCTCTCGGAAAGAGAAAGCTGTGAGACACTTAACTCTTATTTTGGCGATGTTTTCACAGAAGAGTCTTTTCCCTTACCCGACCACACGCCCCAATATACAATCGCAACCAGGATGGACCCTATTTCTATTACACCGTTTGGCATCGAGAAACTGATTGATAACCTTCCCAATAATTCTGCCCCAGGCCCGGACGACATATCGACTAAATTGCTTAAATTAACTAAACCTGTTTCCAGTATTCTTCTATGTAAGCTATTCCAACAGTCCATTGACTCCGGTGACGTACCCGCTGACTGGAAACATGCTCGAGTAAGCCCAATATTTAAGAGCGGGGACAAAGATTGCCCCACGAATTATAGGCCCATTTCTCTCACCTGTGTTGCAAGTAAGTTGATGGAACATATTGTTTATTCAAAAATTATGAACTACATGGTTGATAATGGTCTACTTTTTGTAAACCAGCACGGTTTCCGCCAGTCTCTGTCCTGTGACACCCAGCTTTTTGAATTTACAACAGACATTCATAAAAACCTTCATCTTCATACTGAAACGCATGCTATTTTTATTGACTTTTCAAAAGCGTTTGACAAGGTTCCTCATCACCGTTTATTATTAAAATTACGTTCGCTTAAGATTGAAGAAACTCTGATCAACTGGATAGCCAATTTTCTTTCGAACCGAACGCAGTACGTCGCCCTTAACAACAGTTGCTCGTCTTCTATAGCAGTTAAATCCGGAGTACCTCAGGGAACCGTGCTGGGTCCATTGTTATTTCTCATCTACGTTAATGATTTACCTTCCCTAATTAAGTCTTCAATTAGATTATATGCTGATGACTGTGTTGTGTATTCTAAAATATCCGATCCTTCTGAGTGTGCGCAACTCCAAGTTGATTTACACGCTATCGAATCTTGGTGTGAAAGGTGGCAGATGCAAATAAACGTAAATAAAACTAAACAAATGACTTTCACTACTAAACGTAACACAATTGACTTTCAATACTACCTTTCCGGTAATAGGATCGAAAATGTATCAACTTATAAGTACCTCGGGGTTTACTTAACAAGCCGTCTTTCATGGGAATGTCATATAACTAACATTGTTCGTAAAGCTAACCAGACACTCGGCTTTTTGCGACGCAACCTTTTTCTTGCCTCTAAAGAAACTAAGCTTTTAGCATACACCTCACTTGTTCGTCCCCAGCTGGAGTACGCCTCATCGGTTTGGAATCCCCATCAGTTATTTTTAGAAGAGATGTTAGAGGCCGTCCAAAACAGAGCGGTACGGTTTATTCATAGAAATTATAATTTCACGGCTAGTGTCAGTAATCTTAAAACTCAACTTGGCCTCCCTCTCTTAAAACACGTAGGACGATATCCGCCTTAACCATTCTACATAAATTTTACTATCATCTTCCTTTGCAGAGATCTTTATACTGCATCCCTGCACCTCACACCTCCCGTCGCTTAGATAACTCCTGCAAGCTTCTTTTATCCATTCCTAGGACAAATATATTTAAATTTTCACCTCTGCAGCTTTCTATTAACAATTGGAATAAATTACCAGACTCAATAGTAACAATATCGGATATCGCAAAATTTAGAGAAGCACTTGCCACCTTTTACGGCCTGTAGCCCACTTGTGTTTCATCTTTTGTTCGTTTTTTCTCCCTTTTTGTTTGTATTGTGTACCTGAATTGTACAAAGACTGCCTGCCCCCCCTTATGTAAAGCCCCACGTGGGCATTTAAGGGATTAATAAATGAAATG
>JAZHYW010033099.1:0-41412 GCA_037355805.1 Ixodes ricinus | reverse complement strand
TTACTGACCTTTTTATGATGAAAGGTAAAAGCGGTGTTCATGTCATCATGCTAACGCTTTCTCCCATTCAAAAAGAGTCAAGTAAATAACCAAATAAAGCATTGACTAACGCGCGTGCAAGAGTACCATTTGTTTTAGGGTTTTGCTTTGGAAAACTTTACCACTGCTGAGGCCAGCATCGTGCGGCGCGTGGGACACCAATCTCTGCATTCTCTTGATGCTTGCAGTGTATATGTATACGCGTCTATTTGTCTGGCATGAGAGAAGATAACGATCATCAATATTTTTCCTCAAGTTTATTCCCAGGAAGCGTAAAAATGTCAAAATTTTTACAAAGCACAACGTGATCGTAACGTTATATATTATATATATGGAACTTCTAGCAATACTTCGATGCGATCAAACTACAAGCGTGGCTTCGAAAAAGCATTTTAGGTTCTTTTCACCACAAAAGAGAATACTGCGCCTCGCCGACCATTCATTTTCCGCCCGAAGGTAGCGCTAGAAATCCGAACCAGATGCCACAGTTTAAGCACGAACCGATATTTTATTCAAAAGTTTTGAGTGATTTCCTTCATATTTCAATGGGAAAATGGTGACGGACGCAGCTATCAAATACACAGAACTCTATCGCGCAACACACCGAAAACGGGCGAAAGCTAACCACATTTTTCTATCGAAATTTAAAAGAAAATATCCCATTTAAAACTTTGGAATGAATTATCGGTCCATGCTGAAACTTCCGCATCTGGTTTGGAAATTCTATTGGTCCGAACTCGACGTAACATTCATCTCCTATGCTTATCACCGATTGATATATCTTTTTTCAAAGCATATCAAAATGCACTTTACCAGCTCAGGATTCGGCTTATTGCCAGGTGCACTTACCTCAAAGGTACATGACTGCAGTGACTCCAAATAGGCACTTCTCCAAATTCAAAGTTAGCCCTTCTGCTTGCATGGCATTGAGCAAAACATGCAAACGTTGATCGTGCTCTGCTTGTATTGCACCCCAAATTAAGACATCATTTATAAAAACTCTGGACGCCTTAAAGGCCATCTGAAAGGTAGCTCATCGTGCACTGAAACACTTCTGGAACTGAAGCAAGTTCAAAGAGCAATTGCAAAAATCTGTAACGTCCGAATGGAGCGCTAAAAGTGCATATGCGAGATGTTCTGCAATCTAAAGGTATTTGATGGAAACCGCTGCTTAGCGTCAAACCGGCTAAAATATGCTGCGTGTGCCAAGTCTGCTTCGATTTTTACTCTTTTAGGCAACTCAAAAGGTTTGCGTTTCAGTGCTTCGTTAACATGACGGGGATCTATGCATATTCTTAACTTGCTGTTTTCTTGCTCACTATCACCAATGGATTCCCAGTCTGAAGGCTGTTGTGCCTTTGTGATGACACCAACTTTCTCCATTTGGTCAATTTCCGCCTTGATTGGCGCTCTGAGTGCATGCGGCACCCGGCGGGCAGGATGTTTAACCAGCGTGGAGTTTTTCATGCAAAAGCATCTCGTACGCTCTTTTCGCGCTTCCGAGACCGCTAAATAGACACGGAAACTCACTTTCCAGATGTTGGAGCATCCGACCTTTCGTTTCCACAGCGTGAACGCTCCTGACGAGGTCAAAGTAGTTCCGCAAGTTTTCAGGCCCGTGATGGCTTGCCGTCCTTTCTTGACGACGAAGGAGACCATGGGTCCTTGTTCGCCACCGACAGATGCCGGCCATCCAGTTCTACGCTGCTGTCTGATGGTGCCACCTCCGACGCCGTGAAGAGTTGCAGCCTATGGCCGCGGCTGTTTCTTGGCTTTGATCTTTAAACATAATGTGCGTGGAAGAAGGTTGGCCTGGGCGCCGGTGTCCCTTTAGCTCCAACTGTTGGCTTGCTATCAGCGTTTTGATGATCCAGTGAGGGTTGCTTCCTGCCTTCAAACGGCTAGCCATCCAAATTTCAATGACAATAAAATCGCTGCCTTCCTTATGCATCATCAACACCATCAGCGACAGCTGGTTTGGTCTTGTAACATGCTGCGAAGTGATTCTTCTTCTGCATTTTGAGCATGATTTTCCATATGCTGGACACTGACGCTGACGGTGGGCGTAGTTGCAGAAACGACATTTTCCCCTGCCTGATATCCTTTCTTTGTGCTGGCCTCCCAGTTGTGCTCATTTGAATGGGCTTCACCTTGAAAGATGTGTCGCTCGCCTTTTTAGTTGTTACATCGCTCCACGCTTTGTTTTGAGCATCGGCCACTTTTTCGGCTTTGAAACAATGCACCTCCACCTCCAACATCAAGTCCCTCTTTCGTAGCAGCTTATCTCGTAGCTTCTTGCTTTACGTTCCGTACACGATCTGGTCCCGCAGCATAGACTCCCTTAGGTCGTTGAATGCAGAGGTCTTCACTTGCAAATGGATATCACGGTAGAAATGCTCAAAAGCCTTTTGTGTGAGACATTTCTTGTGTCCAATATACCCATATGAATTATACAAGATATATAAGAACATATAAAGAACCATGTAAGAACTGTATAAGATATAGAACATCTCACAAGCATCATAGAAACTGATAAGGACTCTTACATTTTCTTATATATCTTATATAGTCTCATATATCTTATAGTTCTTATGTGAGTTCTTATGTGGTTCTTATATGTTCTTATATATCTTTTATGATTCATTAGTCTTTATTGGACACGAAAAGTTTTCATACAAATAAGATTTTTCAATCGGGTTCCTCCTGTCGCCGAATCTGAAACATGTACCGCTCGCATGTCTCGTCACATTTGGAAAGACAGTATGCCTTAAACATTTATAACAGACCTTCATAATTGTTTTCTTCCATTGATGACAGACCAAACATATTGAAAACATCGATGAACTCTTTTCTGGCGTTTGGAAAAAGTTTTGCCTTCATCGTGACCCGCAGAAGGAAGTCCACCAGCTGCTTGACTTTCTTTCAGTTTTCTCCTGCATTATCCCCTAACCTCAAGGGTTCGGGTGGTGGAAGATCAGTCATGATGCAGGGCCACTTTTGACATCATGTATCGTTCTTATAAGAACGACAGTGTTCAAGGGTTCAGACACCAAGCTTGGATTCGAACGACTGACTCGTCGTCGTTCTCGGTTATTTATCGTTCACACTGGGCTACTCTTGGTACAATAGAGGGTGTTGTTTTAGGAATTACAGATTTTTCTAGAAATAGCCGCAAATGCCACAATGATGCGGTTTATGCACGCGAGTTATACGACCACGAGGACATTACATTGGAGCTCATTGTCACCATAGGTCGAATAGAAACTCATCTATGAACTAGCAAACATAAAGGTATGGTTTCAATAAAACTTGCTGAGCGTCATGTGATGCTACTACATCAGTCAATTGTAAAATTGTTTTGAAGAAGTGCTTCGTTTTAGTGTCTCCCGGAAATTCACAATGGTTCGATGCGCCCACGGGATTTTTCTGGCTCTTTCCTTCGGGTTTCCGCACTGCCAGCCTTGCGCCCCTGGCACGAATGAACAATTCAGAGAACGCAGCGCTTCCAACGATCTGCATGTATGTCTAAGTTTTACTGAATGAACAGAGGTTTTTGATGGCGCTCAATAGGCTTATGATCGGAACTATAAGTTTAAGCTCATTGCTGTAAAATGTTCATTAAGACATGTTCGATAATTATATAAATTATTCTGACAATTAGCGTCCAATATTATGTTCGCGCGCCCGTATACCTCACCTCAACGAACCGAATTAGTGTAGGTTTAAAGAATTTTATGTGTAAACATTAAACATACAGCCTTTATATTTCACTTCACATGAAGTTAATTTGTAGTGTTTTCATATGTGATCGATCAGTGAGTAACTTCTGCCGATGAGACGATTAATTTATATAGGGCCAGGGGTAACATATATTTAAAGGTTTATATAGACGAAATATATGTTTCTTATATCAATTGACTATGTTCTTATCTGGAAAGCTTCCTGCAGAAACGGTTTTCTAAATCTGTGTGGGATGACTCCTTGATGGATGCGTATCCGTGATTACACTTTACTATAAAGAAAATATATGTTTTAGTGTTCATTAAAATAACGTTCTAATGTTTTAGCGCTTGTGAATTTATAATGAAATAAAGTATTAACTGTCAGAACCTGCAAAGCATTTTCTTAAGCAAGTCAAAGGCGCTTTGCCGCAATGCATTCGGAATTGCGGTTGTGATGACTTCACGGCGATTCCGCTCTCGTGAACACAAGCAGCGTCCGTGGGATAAAAGGTTTGGAAGGTAATAATACACTACTAATTGATTTGCTTTCAATATTACACACGAAACTACAACCAACAGGACGATTACGATCTTTTTGTCAGGAAAAACAGAAATGCATAGTTTTGTAAAAGTGGCCTATAGAATTCAAAGCGAAGACATTTTGTAGAGCGAATGCCATACGCATCCAAACGTTTAATTACTGCCTAATTATATTTCATGACGGTCGTATAGAATATCACCGGGGAACATTGCAATGTTTCTTCTTGTTCGGCTAAAATCAATATTGTTGTGCAGATAGCAGAGAAGCGCCGAGTGTGGGTGCAAGGCGTTTGCGTCTAAGAAAGCTGTCGATGAGGTAAATAGTTCAGAAGTATGTCGGTGTGCTGTCCACTTCTCCATGTGCGTATATGCGTTCTTAAAATCTTTCAGACATTCTAAGCTACGTCTGTCCAGACCTTACCAAACAAGGCCCACATCCCCTTTACGGCCGCCACCCTCCACCCTGTTACAGCCAGACCAGCACCAATAAGGATCTACAGGGGGCTCTTCCGCATAGCGCAACGGCGTCTCAGCAACCCCAAACAAAAGAAAAGTATTTTTTTTTGTTCAATCCCCACCCCTGCCCGTTTCGATCTGGATGAACATCGCACCGGCGTGCGGTCGTGTATCACTACTGCGTGGTGCACGTTAAAGACCCCAGACTAGCGGTTGTACTGCACTGGCCAAATTGCTCATCTACAGCGAGTAACTCGTCGCAACTTTAAAATGGCTGACCAACGACTCGCTGTATAAATATCCACACAACCCCCGATTATTTAAAAGTATTTTTTTATGAAGCGTTAAGTACAACTCATTCCATTTTTTTATGTCTTGCACCTTTAAAAAAAACAATGACAATTTTTCTTTCTTTCGAAGTTGTCTCGGCAACCGCGCCAGAAATTCGGCGAAAACTGCTTTCAATGTACAGATTACTTATTCCCTCTGATGTTACATGGCTGCCAGCTGCTGGCGGAGTATGTGATTCAGAAAGTGCACTCACTCCGACAATGGGGAGCATGCTGGGCGCTGGGCGTAGGCAGTACACCATTCGTTTGGTGCTGGGATGCGCATAGGCACGTTCGATCTGGCAGTTGGCCCCAGAGCAAAACATTCTTTCTGAGTGTCATCCCTAGGCACTGGCATTCCAGATGTATATCCATGTAGATGCACGGCTTGTGACATGAGGACCGGGGTATCCATACCCCTCGTCGACGAGGCGCCAGTGGAGGGAGTGTCCTTTGATGAGGCGAGATATATGCCTGACCAATGGCGCTTCGCACTTGCTTGCGTACAGTCTCTTATTCTGCTATTAGAGATGAGTTCAAGGTGTGGCGGGGTAAGCCAGGGGTGGTCGAGAAACCAGCCTTGGACGGTCTTGAAGCACCCCTTTATCTGTTGACTTTTGCGTCTGTTCCGCTTCAGGATACGTCCTCTATCGCCCGGTGTTTTCCTCTCTTGCGTCTAATAGTGTCCATTCTTCTGAGACCCATAAAGCGGCCCGCCACTGCGCCTTTCCATTCCGTTAGCATTGCGGTTCCTTCATTGCGAAAGTGAACCCCGTCTTTTTGTATTGCTCAAATGCTTGCTGGCTCTCGACCGAGGTATATGCATCTTGCTCTAATACGCGTGCATAGCTCCTTTAGCTTGGCGTTCAGTAGCATTGTCGCAGCGTGCATTCATAAGCTTCTTCTGGTAATCCCTGGCACCGAACATATGGCTGGGGATGATGTCTGCTAAGTTCACTTCAGCCTCAGGCTTTCTGTATTTGCGTCGCTTTGCTCGCCCTTCAAAATGTCATTCACCCCCATTTGCATTATGTAGAGTTTCAATTAAACTTGACTAAAGTGGTTTAATGAGCATTTATTTTTTTCCTGCTGGCGGCAGTCTAGCGACATCCGATGGTATCAAATGGCCACGTGGCGTTTGGCCCATTTCAGAGGGTGGAGGAGGAGAGGAGCAGCACGGTAGACTACGAGCTTGGGCGGGTACGCATAAAATAACGTTAATCAACTGTTATCAAAAATACGCAATAATCAAAACGGTTTTATTGTATCTTCATTTTATTTTTTGTGTCGGGAAATGAGCTGTGTAGTGCAAGGTGAATAAAAATACGATACAAAAGAAGCAAACAAACTTTGCATTTTTTTTGCATTGATTTGAGAACCGACCGGGCTCCTCCCGCGCTCTGAGATGAGACCGCCGCCACGTGTGCCAATTAGAACCACCGGCTGCCGCCAGGCTAGCATCCCGTGGGAAAGGACGGGTGGTAGAGCGTTCCAGTTAGGTTTGATTGAGACTGTGCATACGTGGCACATTCGTCGCCTTTTTCTTATATGGTTTTAATCAATTCATGCACAACCCCCGTCGTGGCTTCTTTTTTCATTACGAAAATGCTTCTGGAAGCTTGGACTTCCTAGAGAAGAGATCTAGCAATGCGCGTAACACTTCCATCACTGGCGAAAATTGCTTCCCTCAGGTGGGAGTGGGATGGGCTCACCCTCATTTACCAGGTGTGTGCAGTCCTCCACTCTCCATTGAGGTAGCACTAGGGGTTTGGTACTTGCGTTACTATTCGTGGGAGTGTCAGTGGCTACCGCCTTCAGACACCAATTCCTCTCGTTTGCTGGACCTTCTGGTAGCTTTGATGTATGAACACATTGCCTAGTGATGCACATGGATGCTAATTAGTATGGTCTCTTGGTGGGCGCTGTGGTACTCTCGTGTGACGTGAGCGTAGTATACTGGAGATCATGGACCGGAGCGGCAGCGGGAGGACATTTGCTTGACGTGTGAGGTGACCAACGTCACTAGATCAACTCAGTTGGGAAGCTGCCATAGAGCCTGCTTTGAAAAAGAAGCTCCAATCCATATTTAAGAACCTAACTAAGAGCGATCGCAACGCCACCATTTCTCCTGCTGCGGCCACTCCGAGAAATGGACGGCTGCACGTACTTGTGAAAGGGCGAGTCGCGCAAGGGCCGGTGGCGCCATTCCGCAGTGCCGTTCCGCTGTGCCATCTCCTCGTAGCTATATACATTAACTTTCACATTTTGGCTCATCGATAAATGGTGGGGTTGTTATCGTATTTAGTTTGGTCTCTGCGTACGCGAGGGGTCCGGGTTTCAAAAGTGAGTTTCCCAACATAGTGTTTTAGTGACATTGGAGGTGACGAAGAGGCGACTGGAGGTGTCACGGCAGGAGGCGCATGACGGGGGGGGGGGGAGGGGGGCATGGTGGAGTGCGCACAATTCACCTAGTTACAAACAAAGGTGGAAGAGAAAGCAGAAGGAAAAGTGGCAGAGGCGACCGCTGGCTAGATCGAGAATACAACGTTTTCTGGTAATCCGCCACAAAGGAGGAGCCAAATATTCCACTCAATCCAATTTAAGAGCATTTTCGACAGGCATAGAGTATACAGGAGGCATTTATAGAGCACGTAGAGGACCCCTGATTGGAAGTAGTACCGCAATGAGAGCATTTCTTGCCTACAACGTAATCTAGCGTCCCTGCACCTTAAGTGTAGACTGTCCTTGCGCTGCATAAGCACGTACGTCAAACTGGGTAGTTGGTCGTGCCTAGAGTCACTGAATAGATTTCCAGAGTACTGAAACCCCCAGCTCCACGATATGGCGCTCAATTTCATTCATATACGTATCGCCATTGGGGATTCTAGCATCCTAAATTGTACGATAACTTTACACATAGCGCGCCGTTTGTGCTGTCGATCAAACTTTCAGGTACGTACCACGGAGGTCAGCCTTTAGCTGCTCCCAGGAGGTGATCGACGCTTCGTGGTGCTCGAACGAATTCCGTGCTGTGGTCTCCAAAGCGGAGTAAAGGTTCTGAAGGCGCTGCTCCAGTGTCCATCCGTTATGGAGGGCCACCGTTCGTGGTGTTGCAGCAAACCCTCGTTGTTCTCGTGCATTTCCTCGTGGAAAGGCGTCGGAGTCCGGGGTACGACGGGCACGTATGCAGCGGTGGTGGCGGCCGGGGTCTAGAACCACTTGTGCTTCATCGTCGGCCTTATTGACTGCTTGGTCTTGAGTGGCAAAGTCCAAATTCAAGGGGTAGGCCTTGGTTATGGAAAAAATTGGTTTCTGGTGTGTTTATACAGCCTAGAACTTGGTCTGCCTAAACGGGCAACCAGTCTCTCAGCTGTAGATGAGTGATTGAGCCAGTGCGGTACAACCGCTAGCCTGGGGGTTTTAACGTGCACCACGCAGTAGTGGTTGTGGCAACATGATCGGACCTCGGTCTTCTCCTTGTTTGATTTTCATGGTCTTGCGGGTCGGACTTGCACTTCGGGCCCTCGGAGGTGTAGGCTGCTTGGACATGCGCTACCCCGCAGCTCCACCAAAATGTCAGGAATGACACGTGATATGGCGATGAAAACTGAAGCAGACTAAACTTTTAATGTTGTGAAATTTCGCCCAAAACATTATAGAAAACGTCTAGCTTCGCAGGCGTCGATATCGGCCAAACAGCAGGATCGAACGCTGGGGTGAGACTGACTCCGGCTCGCCACGCGTAGCCACTTCTGTACAGTCGTGGGTTTCTGGAACAATCAGCGAATAATGTTCGGCGCGTGGAACATTCGAACATTGATCAGACGATAAATCTCTCCAGCGTACGAGAGCGTTAAATTGAAAGAATAAATTAAAGACGCGTAGCTCCCACGAATCAAACCAGGAACCTCTGCACGAGAGCCATGCACGGAAACCACTCGGCCACGCACGGTGCTCGCTCAGCGACGCGCGTGGCAATATTACTCGATACCGCAAGCAAGCTTGCTATCAATTCTTTAAACGACCATCGAACAGCAGGGTGTTGCAGGCTTCGAAAGTACATCCGCCATGAACATGGACAGTTTCTTGAAGCTTCAGCGTGTTTACCTGATGGCAACGGTAGTGTCGCACGAGCATTGTTCATATGTATGCACAAAGGAGTGGAGTACTGATTGGGTCACCCGTTGCCCCGTACCTCAGCCATATTTTCTCGAGGCTTGCGGAAGGCTATTAAAACAATTGAAAGATCCAATGATTGAGGGAGCATCTTCAAGTACGTCGATGATTTCCTAATTCTATGGAACATAAAGGTAGAAGACGAAATGCACGGTTGCAGAGACACAGTCACGTGATGCTTTGAACAGGGCTGCTTGGGGCTCAAATTCACCCATGAACTACCCATGAATAATTTCATAAAATTCCTGGACCTGGAATAGGAATTTAAATGTACCCACGTGTGCTGGAAATACCAAGCGAGGCCATGGAAAGGCTTTCTACCTTTTGACTTATGACACTTCAAGAATGTAAAACGATCGGTGGCCACCACAACCCGTCTATTTGCCCTAAACGAGACTTGTCACCATCAGGTCGAGCGAAGTTTTAAAACTAAGGTTTCGAGACTACAGGAGGCTGGATATCCAAAATGACTCCTGATAGCGATTGGCGAGTAGGTCTGCAGGACCATGAAGCGGGTGGTGGCTGCGCAATATGTTCACGTGATGACCCACAAGTTAAAAAAGGTTTCTGGACGACATGGCGTTCGGGTGGTGTTTGGATCCGAACAAAGCCTGTTCCATATGCCGCAGGGTTAAGAAGGAGCGAAGCAACAACGAAAGGATATGTGGCAAAGCTCATTCGTCTCAATTTGCCCTGTATGAGAACTAGGTTGTTTACCACATTCCACTGACAGGCGCCCGAATTTACATTTGACAAACCGGCCGATGCATCAAAGATAGGGCGAGAAAGCACGCTACTTCAGTAAAAAACCTGTCAGCAAAATGACATGTGCAAACGCATTATCCTGCGTGTCAATGTTCG
Source organism: Ixodes ricinus (assembly GCA_037355805.1). Classification (NCBI taxonomy): domain Eukaryota; kingdom Metazoa; phylum Arthropoda; class Arachnida; order Ixodida; family Ixodidae; genus Ixodes; species Ixodes ricinus. The sequence continues at coordinate 31,289 of JAZHYW010033099.1, read as the reverse complement.
GCACGGTTCTACGACGTAAACATCGTGGCAAGGAACAGAAACTGGGACAAAAAATCTTGAAGGCACTTGTCATTGAGGAAAAGGGCAATGACTGTATTAGCGCAAACTATTTCGTGCTACATTAAAAAAAGTACTCCTTAGTGGGGTAAACATTCGGTTAAGTAGGAAGGAAAAAGGAGAAGAAAAGAGAATACTTCCCTCATGAGGTGATGGTAGTAGCTGGGAAGGAAAAAGAAAAGTCAGTTTTATCCTGCGGTGTGTATAATATTTTCTTTGTGTGTTGGTTTAATGTAGTTCAGTTGGCCTTACCTGAAGTCCTGAGCCGCCGAAAGTCAATGCACATCCGGTAAGGTTTGTCCAGCTTTTTGCAAGAACTTGTGGCTTACATTACTGAGACGTCGACTTTTCAATCACTTGCAACATCAGAATTTCGCCTACCACATCTTTAATCACGCGTTCCATCACATATGGAACCTTGTATTGAGGCAGCAAATTGGCTCATCCGTTGTCCGTTGCAGCCGATATTTAACAGGTTCGCCTGCCCCGGCACGTTTGTGAAAAGTTTGTTCTATATCTATAAAATTTTCACTACACCACTTTTCTGCTCCTGTCTGAAATATCGAGGTAGTATTAGCAAACCGGTTTTCTGTGTGAATTTTTGGTCAGAATAGGGTTCGGTTGATCAAAAGGCGTGTGACCCTAATCAATGTCACTGAGGACACCTGCTCCCTCGTTCTCGCTCTTCATATAGATACAGCATATATGTTTTAAAGAGTTTCGTTGTATGTCCAAGGTCTGTATGGTAATCTACCTCGTCCCTTCTGCGCGCAACCCTGTAATAGACTTATGCCTATATTAAATGCTGTATACAAGATACTGTATTTCAAGTACATTGGCTAGTAGTTCGGTATCTTGCAAATATATATGTTTAGAATATTGCCTACTCAACCTTAATTACATTTTTCGCTATCCTATGCTCAGTATCTTAAATACATTTTTCAACCTTCGAATATATTCGACGCCTGCGCAATCTACGGAACTACGGATCGTCAGACTCTAGAGCAAAGCTGAACCTATTTCAAACTTGGAGGCAAGCAACCAAACACAAAACAGGAAATATGCTAGAAGCAAGACGCAATCTATGAATAACGACAAAAGACCAAATGAATAGCCCCAAGTACGACCGCCTTTGTGTGTCTTCTTGTCCGCTTTGTTTTAATTGTTTTTGAATGACACGTTGCGATTGGAGCTAGCGAAGTGCTATATTACATATTACAAGCTTTATATTACAAGCTTACAACTTCCTTGCGGAGAATCTTGGAATGTAATTTAAGTATTTTTTAAAAGTATTTGCACTCAAGATATGTTCTAAGTAAAAGCAACTTAAATACTGCACTAAATATATTTTCAAATGGGTATCTAGTATCTCATATTAAATATTTTGTTGAGTACTTGGCACAATGCTACAGTGTAGGGACCTCTCCACTTCAAAATAAGTTTGTTCTTTGATGGTATCAAGAGCAAGGCGCGATCTGCCACTTTCAGCACTCGTCTTGAACTCTTTTTTGCCGTATATATTCTGGTACATCTTGACAGTCGCCAGGTTCTGGCGCGACAGCTTCGTTGTCTTTTCAGGCGGTCTCAATGATCGCGCACGTACCCATACGTCATCCTGAGGTATGTTACCAGCTCTCTTGTGGAATCGCATCTCTTTAGGATTGTAAATAATCCTCCGATCTGACGACCATAAATTAAGTCAAATTGGACAAAGCTTAGCTAGTTTGCGCCACTCCTGTTTGCAATGCGCAAACAGGAGTGGCGCTAGGTATCAATGCCAAGAGCGTGGCTACTCTTGACTTACCTTAGACAACATAATTCGCAAGGTGCCATTGTACGTTTCTACTAGCCCATTATAGGTCGGGTTGTAGAGAGTAGAGTGAAGTCTCAGTGGAGAACAGTCGAGCCAACGGTTTTAATCAGTCCAAGTGTGAAGCTGATTTCTCGATATGGTATGAAATGCTTTAGCGAACCTACTCGAAAAACAATATCTAGTACTCATTTTGCGATGGTACGATTGACGAAAGATGTTAACGCGACGGAATCCGGATACCTCGCGGTATTATTTTCCATAGTCAAAATGCAACTATTTCCACCCTCACGAATACTTCGGAGTGGACCTAGTAGGTATGTGGTAACCCTTTCAGAATGGGAGATTATCAATAGGGGCATCCGACTGAGCGGAGACTTCTTGAGTTCACCTTTTGGTACAACCCTTTTGTCAAGCAACGCAGGACTTTACAAACCTTTTGACATCGGCTTGTGCTGCCGGCTACTAAAATGTATCTAACACCAGGTTGGAAGTTCGGTTTATGTCTGGGTGGCCTGCCATTGCACTATAATGCGCTATCTCCAGGAGGTAACTTCTAAACGAAACTTGCACCCCAAACTTTTAAAACGCTTCCCACCTTTTTTTTTTAATAGCCACAACACAAAATACTGCTGGAGAATGAAACACTATCTGTAGCCATACTTCGTCTTCTGCATCTGCACAACATTTTAAGGTATGTTTCAAGCGTAGCATTGTTTTTGTCGCTCTTCTAATATAGTACGATCCATTCTGTGTCTGTTTTCACGTGAAGTACGGGTCACCTTCTTGCGTTTTGTTTTCTTCATCGTGGATACCATGTTAATAGCCGTACAACCTCTACTGACTTATGTGCGTGTTCTCTTACCTGTTTAATTATTTGCTTCCCCGGTGTGTACTGGCCGACGTTTGGCTCATCAACATATCGTGCTCCGTCAACGTTCCCAAAATTAGGTAATTCAGGGGAAACTTCATACTTTTTACACGGGGTTTCTTACAAGATATGGGGAGTGTAAGTGCCATTTGAATTCCGGCAAGTCTATAGATGTTCCATCTACAAAATATACGGCAGAGTTTTTACCGAAGGATTGGAATGAGGTGTTGAGATGAGTCGGATGATAACCGTGTGTCTACCGATATCTAGTTACACGCTGATCTATTGGTCGATCAACACCCCGCTTAAAACAACTTGTTCTGCACATGGCTGAGCTTCAAGGTTTTCGTGGACCACTTTTATTAATACTGCCTGGTGGTCGTCGGCAAACATGCAGTTAGACTCCTTTCTAAAGTCATCTGACTGTGCCTGTTGATGAGATCCTCGACTCACTAAGCATATTGCGCTTGTCTTCTCTTGTCGTTTTTTAGAACAATCCAGATTCGTGTCCCCCCCCACCCCCGTCCCCCTTTGGCACACGACACACGATGAAATATTCTGTTTCTTTTTTTTTTGGCAACTAAAACGATGATGTTAGATATCGTAATGTGGTGGCAGATGCTCGTCTTCGGCAGAAAAGCATGCGGAAACGACTAAACCTAGCCAATTTGAGCCTCAAAAGCGACGATGTTGTCTTCGCTCTAAATTCGCCATTCACACAAACACGTAGTGCGATCAAAAAGTTTCGAGATTAATATTGTAGCGCAAAAAGATAATGCAGCGCCGTGAAGCACGACCAGCAGTCGAGGGCAGGGACCTTCACGTGTTAATAGGCTCAAGAACGTCGGTCTATGAACACTTGAAGCTGCGCCACTCGTATTCTTGAAATTAGGTGTTCGAGCAAAATGCTTATTTTAGCATTGGCTGCCAACCAAAACGGAAGCCAACATCAATTCTCTGTGAAAATGGTGAAATAAAAAAGATACCCTTTTTAAATAAAATTCAGCAGATTTTTGGCTAAAAGCAGTTATCCATGCAAGGTATTGTAAGAGGTATTCGCACTTCAAGAGTTCCAGAACATCACTGTAAGACGAATAAAGAATAATAAGCTTTGTCCGACCTTCATTTATCCGTTCGTACCTCTTTTATGGACATCTGTTAGCTTCCGGCTGATAATGAATAATTCAAAACATATAACGTGGCAAGCACACCGACCTGTCGAACCATCTGATATACATCGTAGCAACCGCTGTAAATATAACAAAAGGTTTAACCGCATGCGCAGATGTTATGCTCTCGCGGGTGTCTTTCTCCAGTAGCTATTAGAAAGACGGTTTTGCAGGCGCCATCTCAGTTTTAAAACTGTTTTTCATTAACACTGTCATACGCTACACTTGCCACCGGGCCTGAGGTAAATATTGAATTCCAACAGTGGCTGCTTAGAAAAAAAGAAAAGAATTCATCATGCTTAATTATGAACTTATCGAACAGTAGACAGTATTGCTGGAAGTGATGTCAGCCTTCGCAGTGGCAGTGCGAATTTAATTATTGTGAAGTGATGTAGAATTGGGACTTTAATTACTATCCACTGGTCTTATAAAAGGTGCGACACAGTTTGATGTTTCATTGGGCGCTCGGCTTCGGTGTTATTCTACACTCAATGCCGGTATGGCCGACTCTGGGCAGCATATCTTGACCATTCAATAGCGCGGATAGTTTAATTGCTTACTTTTAACAACTACTATAGCGTGTTTGCACGACGTGTAACACATCTATGGTTGGATTGTGACAGATAATCCAAGTATTTATAAAAATTTATTCGGGAATTCATATAATTACGTAAATAATTATCAAAAAAAATTTGTACCTCTAAGTCCGCCGATGTCGACCACGTTATCCCGAATGTAGCTTTTCGTTATTTTATGCGTCTTTTTTTTAAAATTAATATTACTCTTTGGAGAAACACACTGTGTAATATCTGCAAGAGGGGCTCCTGCCCCCAATTTTTCACTAAGAACTGGTGTCAGAAATTAAACTTTTCAGTGAGTCAACACAACATTCGTACGACATCAAGGAAAGAGTGACGTAATGCAGTACTTCTCTTTAATATCAGCGCCCACTAAACTAAAAGAAAAGTTCAGCCAGATGCCTATAAAGTCTTCCGACGTGGTTATTGGGACGAGCCTTCGCTTTCGCAGAAGGAAACCTCGTTGCTGACTTTACGCTGCAAGGACTATATAATCCCTCAGAATTGTGATCTAATGCTCCCCTCACTGATAGATGATTTATAATTTAATTCTTAAGATATTTTACTTTTAATATGCGTTTCTGCTGGTGTGCATCTTCCCAATAGTGTCCTGTTTGGTATTTAATGACTATTCGTGTGGGTTATTTCTTGTTGATATATCTTGAATTTATATGATGAAACAATTGTGATATACATTTTGCTCTTACGAACCCTAGCGAAAATGAGCTCGTGTAATGACCTGGAAAGAGCGCTATTAAACAATTCAAAAAGAAAAATAGATTATTAAATATATGCCTATCCCAATCTGAATAAAAGGTTAAAAAGCGCGAAAAAACGACGACAATAAAGAAACACGGACGACAGGACAGGCGCTTCACTCTCAACTGGTTTTTTATTAAGACCATTGTCATCTATATATACACATTGCCCAAACCACATCTGATTCAATCGCCACAATCACAGCCAACCTTCCAGAAACAGCATCTCACTCTGAAGTAAATACAAAGACGGAGCGCTGACGCAATTGTTTTCTTTCTTTTTTATGTAGAATGCCTCTATAATTTCTCTTTCCGTTTTTTGCTTTGCCTTTCTTAGAAACTTTGTGCCAGTCAGGTCAGGTTTACAGCCACATCGCCTACAATGGTCAGCGAGATGGCCCCCGCGTTGTTGCGCACACACAAATTATGCTCACGTGCTCTATCATTGAAGCAGCGCCCAGTCTGCCCAATGTAGACTCTGCCACAACTAAACGGAATCTCGTACACCACATTGGTGACGCACGCAGTATATTGCACTGCGTGTTTCTTGGAGCACGGTGCTTTTTTCTGCCTTGTCAACATCGGACATATCCTGGCAAGTTTACACGGTGCAGAAAAAACCACGTTAATGTCGTATCTACCAGCTACCTTTTTTAGATTATGCGACACTGTATGCATATACGGAATGACTTGCACTCTTTTCCTTTCTTTACTTGCCTCGCTGCCTTTTTTACTTCTTTTTAGCTTTTGAAGAAGGCTCTCACAACAACTAGAGATTAGGTTAGGGGGTACCCCGCGTCTGTTAACCTTTTTGATTGTCGTTCAAAACTCATTTTCATCTGGTGATTGCAACTTTTTTCCAGAGCCGCACTCAGACATGTCAAAGCTATACCCTCTTTACCAGTTTAGAGTGAGCACTTTCAAACAAAACCAGACTTTTCTTAGTGCGCGGACAATACTGCCAACAGACATGTTCTTCAGAAAAAAGGATCAAAATGTCTAAAAACTGAATGCAGTTATTCACAGGCAATTCCCAGGTAAACATGTAAGTCCCGACCTGACATCTTCCCTAAACAATCTTGTGCTTGTGCCCAGAGAATTGCAAAGCCTTTTCGGAGTCGTGGAACCATCCTGGGGGCACACTAGACGGCTGTGCAAGATCCTGAAATCAGAATACTGAGACAAGTAAGACTCTATTTAGACTGGCTCCGTATCATCGTACAGGGAGGACAGGAGGACTACCATGCAAAGCGCCGTTTTGAGGACTACAAAAGATTGGCGTCGCAAACAACGGAGTTCATCTGGCAACAGACGCGAATGCAGCTTCCGCCAAAGAAGAAGAGAGCTGCCATTTGCATGGACAACGTTACCGTCTTGGGGGAGCCACGCTTCCAGAGGAGATCAAGGATGTCCTGAACAAAGGACCAAAGTACAGCTTCGAACCGTCAACATCTCGACCAGAACTGCTGGCCATGGTACGAAGAGTGGCGAACAGCGCTGGGGAACAGAACAGGGAGCGTGCTATTGGTGATGGCGTGGACTGCCTGAAAGAATCTGTGAGTCGACGCCCTAAGGCAAAACCACCTTTTAAGAAGGTTGTGGATTTTTTCAAGCTCAACGAACTCTCGCTTGTGCAGGCCGATAAGGAGGGGGATTCGTTGTAATGTCGAAGGGCCAGTTCCAGGAAAAAGCATTGAGAGCAATAGATAAAAACTTCAAAGAAATTAAGTTTCGACCAAAGACTCAAAAATCTGTGGCTATTGAGTTGCTAAAAGGTCTGAACCTAGACATTTTAAGGAAAGCTGCAGACAAGGCAGAAAGTGGAATTTTGGAAATATTTTTCGCGGGAAAAACGCACAAGGCTGAGTGTCCTTTCCGAGCCATTGTGTCGGAAAAAAACACTTGGCAGGTTCAGATCAGTCGGTTTTTACAGCGCCATTTAGACACTCTTGCGCTAAAAGACCCTTTTTTGGTGCAGAGCTCGCTAGAGATGGTCAGTGAACTTAGAGAAGGTTTTCAGAATGCTGTCACTGCAATATCTGTGGACGTTGAGGACTTATATTATTCCGTTCCTCACGATGGACTTCTCAAGGCTGTTCGGGATAAGATCAACGAGTCTGGAGAAATTAGATTTCAAAGTTCCGCGGGCATTAGCAGCGATCATTTTTTGGAGCTGCTAGTCTTTTATCTTCAGTCGACAGCCGTCAGTTTTGACGAGCGATATTTTGTACAAAAGTCTGGTGTGTGCATTGGGTCGACAGTTGCCCCTGTTTTGTGTAACATTTTTTGGCATCACTGGACCGGCAAATTTCAGATAGGCTTGCAGATTTTCATGTGTTAAAGACGTATAGATACGTAGATGACTATTTTTTTATTTTAGATTCAGACTCGGGTTTGGAGGAAACGGTTGAGAAGATTGTCGAATTGTTTAGGGAGGTGTCAGGCGGACTTAATTTTACCTGGGAATTGCCTGTGAATAACTGCATTCAGTTTTTAGACATTTTGATCCTTTTTTCTGAAGAACATGTCTGTTGGCAGTATTGTCCACGCACTAAGAAAAGTCTGGTTTTGTTTGAAAGTGCTCACTCTAAACTGGTAAAGAGGGGTATAGCTTTGACATGTCTGAGTGCGGCTCTGGAAAAAAGTTGCAATCACCAGATGAAAGTGAGTTTTGAACGACAATCAAAAAGGTTAACAGACGCGGGTACCCCCTAACCTAATCTCTAGTTGTTGTGAGAGCCTTCTTCAAAAGCTAAAAAGAAGTAAAAAAGGCAGCGAGGCAAGTAAAGAAAGGAAAAGAGTGCAAGTCATTCCGTATATGCACACAGTGTCGCATAATCTAAAAAGGTAGCAGGTAGATACGACATTAACGTGGTTTTTTCTGCACCGTGTAAACTTGCCAGGATATGTCCGATGTTGACAAGGCAGAAAAAAGCACCGTGCTTCAAGAAACACGCAGTGCAATATACTGCGTGCGTCACCAATGTGGTGTACGAGATTCCGTTTAGTTGTGGCAGAGTCTACATTGGGCAGACTGGGCGCTGCTTCAATGATAGAGCACGTGAGCATAATTTGTGTGTGCGCAACAACGCGGGGGGCCATCTCGCTGACCATTGTAGACGATGTGGCTGTAAACCTGACCTGACTGGCACAAAGTTTCTAAGAAAGGCAAAGCAAAAAACGGAAAGAGAAATTATAGAGGCATTCTACATAAAAAAGAAAGAAAACAATTGCGTCAGCGCTCCGTCTTTGTATTTACTTCAGAGTGAGATGCTGTTTCTGGAAGGTTGGCTGTGATTGTGGCGATTGAATCAGATGTGGTTTGGGCAATGTGTATATATAGATGACAATGGTCTTAATAAAAAACCAGTTGAGAGTGAAGCGCCTGTCCTGTCGTCCGTGTTTCTTTATTGTCCTCGTTTTTTCGCGCTTTTTAACCTTTTATTCAGTAATGGACCAACTAGCCCAAACCCAAGTTTTAATGCTATCCCAATCGTTATTTCTCCATCCCAATCTTAATTGAGTTCCTTGTGCAGATTGAACTATCCTCTGCAAAATATATTGATTTAAATTTGAGCTTGCTATAGCAGTGTTCAAGATAATTGTACCTCCATGTACATCCTTGCAAAAGCAGACACTAGGTACGGGTCTGTTTCCCTTAGTCACCTGATTACACTATTGTTTTTGACGTCTGCAGAACTTGAAACAATCGAGAGTGCATACACGGTTTGTTTTGTCGTTTTCAGGTGGATTGCCAGAAGAACCCAACAGACCCCCTGCTGATGGCTGTTCAGAGGGTGTTCGAAGACGTTGATAACACTGTCATTGTAAATGCAATTCGTTTTCCGATCCTTCGAAAAATACTGGAATGGCACTATCCATACGCCAGCTACTACAAGATCATAAACAAAATTACCGAAAACGTTTTAAATGTGGTAAAGCTCCGCAGGAGCGGACAAAGCCCTCAAACGACTGACATGCTTCAGCTCATGCTCGATGCTCAGACATCCGGAGAAGAATGATCTATGGGCTCTGGGAGTAATGCTAGAGTATTTGAAGTCCGCCATCTCCTGTCCAACTGTTTTTTTTTCTTAATCGCCTACTTCGATACAACGGCATCGTCCTTGGCCTTTGTTCTGCATCTGTTGGCCATGTACCGCAAAGAACAAGAGCGTGTGTTCAACGAGATTACAAAAGCCTTTCCCTATGGAGCCGAGCTGAAGTATGATGGCGTTCAGCATCTGAAGCGCCTGGACATGGTGGTCTGCGAAACCCTGCGCCTCTATCCCCTCGTGGTGCTTTTTGTTAGTCGCCCCTGTACCCGAGACACCGGTGTATCGGGGCAGTTCTTTCCGGCTGGTGTGAACGTCTTACTTCTTACGTGGCACGCACACCATGACCACGAATTTTGGCCAGAAGCTCTTAAGTTTGATCCAGAAAGGTTCAGCGAAGGTGAAAAAGCCCAGTCGGCATATTTCCCGTTTGGGCTGGGTCCCCGGGTTTGCATCGGGAAACGATTTGCTCTGCTGGAAGTGAAATTGGCCACATGCAATATTATTAGAAGGCACACAGTTTCTAAATGCGAACAAACGCAAGATCCACTTAATGTTGTCTTTCCGTCGGTGGTACTCAACCCAGAAAATGGAATTTGTGTCGGGTTACAAAAAAGATGAGGGAAACATGTTTTGCGGAGCCAATCCTGTTAAAGGCCTTTGTTTTAGGATGTCCGGCTCTTAAACAAGAATAAGTTTCGCACTACGTTGTAACTTCCACAGTCAGCTTCGTTAAATAAAAGGCAGTTAATGTGCGCGTCATAGGTAACAAAGTGTTCCATGTCACATCCAAATTTTCCAGAAAATACTAGATTTTGGGTAAATCTCCAAAAAATGGAATTAATTCTGGATTACCATCTCTCAGAAAGTCAAGTTCCAAAGCAATATCATCTACATTCATCATGCGCACTTCCCTAAAAGAATGGGTGTGTAAATTAAATAAATGATAAACATAAAGATTCACTTGTCACAGCTGCAAACAAAAATAAAACTTCCAAGCGCATGACCATCTCCGTAATATGTGTTGCTTCATATACGCTGTACCGAAACCCCTTTCCCACGAATCTGCCCGTCAGATATGTGCGCGCTGAAATCGCAGTGTTCTTGGCTTTCCATTTTCCTGGACGGGTCGGGCTGCTTTCCTTCTAGGAACACAGACTCCTCATAAAACATTTTAAGCGCAGCTCAAAGGCACCCATTTCCGGCTTGAGTGGCATCACCGTCGGCGTAACCGCGCGTTGCATTATGGGACGTTTCCCATAATGACGTCACACGTGACGTCACGTTTGAAGTCACGAGGGTCACGAGTGACGTCACCAAGGTTCGCAATTGATGTCACGAGGGTCGCGAGTGACGTCACGAAGGTCACGAGTACGTCTAGGATGTCACTCGTGAAAGTCACGACGAAAATCACCACCTTCGCAGTAACCAGGGTGTAAGATAGACAGGTGGGGAAACGGCCCATAGAGGCCTACCGCAGCGCCGTGACCGGATTGTGTACTCGTCTGCTTGCGGGTACCATCGATTTGCGACAGATGGCGCTGCGGCGAGAAGGAAAAAAATTTCCGTCAGTTTAGCCGGTCGCCACCGGTCGCCCCACTTGGTCTGCCACCCGGAGTGAGAGTTCGCGGTGCTCCACATAGATGGCGCCACAGAAAAAGAGAAACCCGGGGGTACACAATCGGGTCGCTCATTTGGCTCTCGTTTCCCCACCTGTCTATCTTACACCCTGGCAGTAACCTTTGTGACATCACAAGTGACGTCACGAAGGTCACTCGGGGGGCCTTGACGAAGGTCACGAGGGTCACTAAGGTCACGATTGACGTCACGAGGGAGAAGGGAGGAGGAGGAGGAAGGTACGAGGAGGGGAAAAGGAGGAGGATGAGAGGGTACGAAGTAGGGGAGAGGATACCCTCCTCTTCCTATCCTCCCCTCCTCCTCCTCAAGAACTGCGCTGTAATTCGGCATTACAGGGAATTGTAAACGTCTTCGATTTTTTAATGACTGAATAGACTTTAAAAATAAATGATTTATAAAATCAAAAATAAATCTTGTATAAAAGCTTTAAAAAAATCCTAAGCAACATTTAGGTCTCGAAACTCATTTCAGCGAATCCGAAGCATGCTTTTGTTTCAGGGTCGATGTCTTGAAGCAAAATGTGGCCTTAAATTATGTGTTTCAAGACATAATTATGGCTTGAATATTTTAAATGAATATTTTTGTTTTATGCTTATTTCGGCGGTTAAAAATATTTTTGGAAATTAAGTATCAATTCGAAAAAAAAGTATGCACGGTTGTGGTCTTGAGGTCAAAAGAGATGTAACCAATGCTTTGTGCTGTTATGACCCGACTATGGAGGAAAGATTTCTTCTTGGGAAACGAGGCGGAGTAAACCTGGGGGTAAAACTAACAGAAGATATCAAAAAGTGACTGGGTGAGGATTAGTTTTTCGGATATATGTGTGCAACAGTCAATTAAAAAATATATGTAGGATTGCGGATGGTATTTCTCTAAATTGCTTTCCTAGCAAAGGCAACTGCAACTTTTCGCTTTCTTGAAGTAAAACATTCTTGACATCTATTATAATTTTTTAACTCTTCTTTCTTAGGTCATATAGACTATTTATAGGAATCATGTGTACCGAGTTTCTGTAACAATGCTATGTAAATACAAAACGTCCACTTTCGTCATCCTGCTGTTCTATACTTTGTTTCATATAATTCAAAGCTCAGTTGACGGTTTCAACAAGAAATCTCTCGGAATATGTGAGCTAAAACACGCTATTCGGCCTTTTTATGAATATGTAGTCCCCACAAGTTTCATTATCTCTCAATTTGTCACAAATGTGCATGGGATTAACATTTTAAACAGAACCCCGTGACTGGGGGAAGAAAGGACAACATAACACGAAGTGTCAAACACAGCATAAATTTATTGGACAGAATATCGTGGTTTTATAGGGTAAAAGTTCCCTGAAATCTAAAAGGAAGGGAAAAGGGAGAGGCTGAACTTCTCGTTTCCGAACGCACAACAGAGGGAGGACATTAGAGAGTTTTCGTAGACCGTTCTCGTCGTCGCGCAACGCTCCCCGCAGCCCGCTACGATACTCGGATTTCTACAGCCAAGGCCATCGGTGCGCAGGCGCAGTAGCGGATTCTTCGTTGCGGAGGGCTTAGCGGAGGGGTAAACGCGGTCTACGAAAACTACCTATTGCCCGACAGCACACCGGCACTTTCTAACGCAAACAAAAAGGGGGAGAGGGGAAGATTCCTTATGCCACCTCGGTGAGGTCCTGATACAGATCACAAAGAAAGGGCTGCAGGATGGTGACCTAATAAAGTAAAACACCAAGAAGGACAAAGGCATCACACACGAAGGAAAGGGGGAAAGGGTGAAACTTAAAACCGAACCAGAAGCATCCTACACAGGTATAAAGGTGACCTCCAAATATTCAATTAAAAAGATTTTTACAAATTTGTTTTTTTTTTGAGGTCACCTTTATATCTGTGGAAGATGTTGCTTCGGGTTTACGCTTCACCCCTGCCCCCTTTTTTCGAATGTTACGAATGCGGGGGATGTTCGCCTTTGTCCTTGTTGGGGTTTTCCCCTAATGGGTCATTATCCCGCAGCCCTGTTTTTTTGTGATGTGTATCAGGACCTCACCGAGGTGGGATAAAGGATCTTCCACCTCCCGTCTTTTGCTTGCGTTAGAACAGTACCAGTGTGCTATTGGTCAACGTCCTCCCTCTCTTGTTCGTTCGGGAAAAAGAAGCTCAAACTCTTTTTTTTCCTCCCTTTTGGTTTTTCGGGTCCCTTGTACCGTATAAAACCACGATATTCTGTCCAATAAATTTCAGCTGTGTTTGAGACTTCGTGTTGTGTTGTCCTTCCTTCCCCCAGTCGTGGGATTTTGCCTAAGATGTTAAACCTTGACCAGCTTGTTTGAGCCCTAACTTTTACAGCGGAGCCGTTAAGGGCTAGTTTCTCAAGCTTCGTGTGCGTCACCAAATAAATGTCGACACAAAATTATAGACAACTACCATCATCAATGAGCGACGGCAGCAACCAGAAAACCGGCTTACCTTTCCAGCCTTTCCACTGTGGTTTTCATCAGAGTGGAAAGGCTGAATTTCTCTAGGCGTGGTTCTAGAAGTAGTCCTTGAGGTCGTGCGAGAGTTTGCCCCGAGGTTGCCCTAGACGTCATTCTTGAGGTCCTCCTACATGTTGTCATCGAGGTCGTCGGAGACGTTGTCCTAAACGTCGTCCCTGAGGTCGTCCTCTAGGCGTCGTCCTTAAAGGTCATCCTTGAGGTCGTCCCACCATAGTACATATTCGCTGGTCTTCGTTCGTCACCAGAGTGGAAAGGCTGAAAGTTTTTGTGCATGGGATCGCCACTTTTATTCAATTCCTAGCTCGAACAATATCTCTCTCAAGTATTGGCAGGCGCGCCAAAGAATTGTGTAGGACCCTGTCTGCCCATATTGCCCGCGAGAAAACAAACAGACACACGCTGACTGAAACCGGAAGTCACAGTAATTTCAAGGTGCTCGGTTGATTTGTTGCCAAAATACACTTGCAGAAAGAAAACAGCGCCATGACCTTACTGTTCGATTGCACATGGGCGATCGTCTCCACGCGAAGTTCCAGTTGCTTTATGCTTTCCCTTCAAGAAGAGTGGAAGTTTTGTGATGAAAAGACGCAACCGAGAATGAACATTTGGCTCGTAGTTTGTCTCTGCCCCGCAGATCTAGTGGATGTCTTAAGCCGCCTCTCGATTAAGAAGATGTCTAACGTAGAGATTTATTCATATATTATTTGACCCCTACGGGCATGCTGTGTATGCCCGCTGCTTGATGTTTCTATGTGAAAAAGTTATGTCGTTGCTAAAGTCAAAACAGCCCTGCAAGGTTCTGTAGTGAAGATTCTGCGCTTGATTTTTCTGTCATCAGAGTGCATGCTTCAGGCCAGGATAGGTTCAGAAGACAAGGATTTGAAACTACATAGTTAATCATGTATTGCCTCAAATCGCACTGATCATAATCATTTTTTGTCGTAAAAAAGAAAAAAAGGACGTTTAAATGCTCAAAACTCTTCATAGTCCCAGCACAAATGGTCGGTAGTTGTCTTCATATGAGGTAGTGTCTTTATATAAAACTTTTTTATTCGAACACGATCGGAGTTCGAGCGATGCTTAATTTTTATAGAGAAATATTTGCATCTCTCAGCTAATATTAACATTAGAACGAAATCGATTAATGTATTAGACCGCGCTTCGTGGCCTCTCATCTTTGCTTTCTAGACAGTCTTGCTGTGCTGGGTTGTAGATCTTGACCTTGCTTCCGTAATTTGTGCACGTAAGTTGCTTATTATTTCTAATAATAAAATATTATTAATTTGCCGTGGCCAAGAATAACTTTTCGAACTACAGGATGATGCAGCCAACCAAAATTAGACTATCTAATATGCCCGAAACATAGGCCGCGATAAATTGACTCTAGAGACATTCCGGAGTGAGCTTGTCGAATTGCAAAACAATTGAATGGAGCACAAACTCGAATAATCTACATATTCATTGCGGGGATTTCACATGTGAAGTTATTATCAGCGGCATTACTCACAAATGAAAAATTAGACCAAAATATTCCGAGAAGATTGAGGAAATATCACGTTATTGTTTGTTCCTCAAACTGTAGTATTTAACGAATGCATTATCATTTGAAGACATTGCCCAAACTGGTTTTGATGAGAAAGCATTAACTGTCATATGGAGCGAACCGACGTCATCAGCTTTGAAACCACAAAAATGTTGGCCAAACAACACCTAAAATCCCCTTTCCCAAGTGAAGCCAATTTATGATGGATTACGCTCCCATTGGCTGGCGGGCGTCAACAAGGAACGAGGCTCCCATTGGCTTCTGTGCGGCGTATATGCAAAAAACGCCACCAGAGATGCCCTCTCCATGGCGGCGCAGCGCATGCAGCTGCGCGCCCGCCGGTAAGAGGAGCTATGCCGTACTGAGACCAGCCGCGCTGAGCTCAGCACGGCTTAGTTCAGCGAGGCGCGGACACTTCACGAAAGCGCGCGCTCGAACGTCCGACGGCGAAACGTGGCTGTCTAGGCCACTACGCCGCAAACGAACTAAGTAAGCGGCAGAACGACATTCACGCTTTCGCATTCACAACTAATAAGAAGTGCTTAAGGTGTCCTGGGACTTTTTTCTCGCCCATATGTGCTGAGAATATGATATCAACGTGGATCACAAAGGGTAACAAAGGACACTATGATGGAATAGAGAATGTGAGTCGCAAAGAGTCACTAATATCAGCGAACAAAAAATCACCCCCGGAACAACGCGTGGATAGTTTAGCGTGATGGTGTCTAAATTACGATAACGAAAAAGGGACGCCATTACAGTGTGCAGCTGTTTCGTTTTTGATATCAAGAAAGCAATCTGTCCGTTTTTTTGTTTGTTTGTTATCTCAACGAAAACTACACGTCATCTATCTTTATTTAAATCGACCTATTAGATCACTAAAGTGCCAAATAAATTACGAGACACGAGAAAATTCTCCCAATTTCAGAATCACAAGAGGCGAAGTGCTGCGCAGTCCTCGCCGTTGCAGTGTCGCGAAAATCACTGGGCTAACAACGTCATATGCATTGAAATATGTTTCTTGTATTTTTCTTTGCCAAAAAAAGTCGCCGCCGTCCGAGGCGGGGCCTGCACGTAGGCGATGGAAGTCGGTGGTGTTTCGTTTTGCTGCGACGTGGTGCTCATCGTGGCCATAGTCCTCGTTGGCTTCGACAGCAGAAGGACGAGTTCCGGGGGCACGTCTTGGGTATGGCGGCTGGTCCGTGTTTCAGGTTCGTTAGCGGGGATAAGCTTTCCGGGACTTGAGAAAGATCGAGCCCGACAGATCAACTGAGGGGTATTTTTCACTGGCATGCAAAGTTGTACCCCGTACATGGTTAAAAAATATCATGAATGACAATTGATGAGGCGATAAAAACTGAAGCAACTTATACGTTTAGTAAGGCTAACTTGTGCCCCCCCCCCCCCCAAAGAAAAGGAAAGAAAAAGGCTGGCGTCGCAGGCGTCGATGGCAGCCAAACAGCAAGATCGAACGCTGTGGCGAGACCGACTGAGACTCGCCACGCGGAGCACCTCTTGTACACGTGTGGGTTTCTGGAACATTCGGCGTAAAACGTTCGGCGCGTAGAACATTTGTAATTCGATCACACGAGAAGGTTCTCGAACTTACGAGAACGCCAAGTTGAAAAAAAATATATAAAAGAACATTCCAATCACTGAAATCGAACCTGAATCCTCAGAACGACAGCCAAGCACGATAGCCATTCGGCCACGTACGCGCTCGCTTAAAGGGATATTGAGGGCAACTTAGGATATTTTTTGGCGATTGAACTGGGTTTCAGGCACGTCCCAGGCTACGTTGCCCGAATTTCAGCCGAAACCGGCGCTTGTGTGCCGCGGATATCAATTAGACAGACGAGGTAATAATCGTACCGGGGTCGATTCCGGCGACGCCCCGAGAATTGCTGGAGAAGCGGAGTTCAAGTGACGCTGTGGGGCATTGAAGCTCGACGTCACAAGAGACGGGTCAGCGATTGGTCGGAAGGAGAGACGTAACCTAGGTCACGTTTTGGTTCGCGATTTTCATGAGCACTGTAGGGATGGCCGAAATGGCTTAGCGGAAATAGCTCGTGAAATTGGCGGCGAGGTCGCCCGAAGCGTCCTTCGGAGGCGCCCGATGCCTCACGTTTTTCCCTTTGGCGGCAAGCGGCGGCCAGCTCCCGAAAGTGGAAGCAGATTTCCTTGCGTGGGAAGTAAACACTCTTCGTTCCCAGGGCGGGAGGGGGTGGTTGCCCTTGCCGCCGTGGTAATGGGGGAATGACATTGTCAAGGCCACGTTGGCGACTCCGGGGAAGAGGGGGAGGTCCGGCCTCCCTTCGGAGTGTCGGCGTGTCCTTTTTGGAGAAGTTGAGTTTGAACAAGCCCGTGCGCGGAGCAAGTTGCTTTCTCCCGCAGTCCCGAGGGCTCCGCGTACTCTGTCTTGCGGGACAGAGACCTTGCCGTGCGCGGCAAGGGACTTAACGCCGAGGCGCTATTGTTGGCGTTGGGTTGCCGCGAGCGGCATCAGCAGCGCGACGTTTTCTTGTTTTGTAAAGAGTTGCTCATGATCTGCAAATATATACATATTTACTCAGTTACCGAGCGTGAGCGCCACTGAAGCCACCGGAAAGAAGCCACCCTCCAGCCATCGCAGCACTCCACGATCGACAAGAAATTCTTACTAGCACTGTTCCAATTTCCACTTGAAAAAACATGAAAAGTATATATCGGACCGGAAGTGATTACTAAACTGAAATTAAAACAACATAATTATTTTTATCTTTGCTACGCTGGACGCGAAACGGGCAAGAGCTCGCGGGAAACCCGTCCTTGTACTCGTTGGTCGAGCCATCGTTGCGCAACAAGCATCGCCGCCATTGTCTACACTCTAGAAACTTATGGGTGGCAACATACCGTACAAGCAGGACACTGTCAGCACGAGCAGGAAATTTCTAGCTTTCCCTAGTTTTCTTTTACAACTAAAATGCCGTGTTCACATCGTCCAGGTGATAAACTCCGCTGCTTCTTGTCTCCTGCTTAGAAGAAGAAAACGAGCACAAGGTATTTAAGATATTCCCTCATGGCCGGTTTAACCATTTTTTAATTTAAATTACAAATCCATGATATAATTTAAAAAAGAAATCATTGTGCTCAATCTTTCCCCTATCGCCTTTTTAAGCAGACGAGATAAATTGCATACAAGTAACTTGTGCCTCTATAAGAAAACATAATAGTAAGACTTCTTGCGGCAAACATCTTTTTGTAATCACTTTGAGACAAATATCGTGTTCTAAGCTATTCGACACCACAACGAATTATAAAAGACAATAACTGAGATGAACTAAAGATACTTGAAGTATGATGACGAAAATTACGCTTGACTGAATATGAAAGGGGGTATGATGGGAAGCTAAGGGGAAAATGTGAATAAGGGCAGAGTCATTCAGCAGGCACGCATCAATTATTAAAATGAAGACCTCTACTAAACTCTGAAGGACATTTTTATAGCTAATTTTAGACGTGTTTTTTTATAATTATTCTTACGAAAAAAGGGGTCTGTATAGTTCTAATTAAAGGGATGAACGCTCTTGTAACTTATGTTCCTTCAGAAAGGTTGAAACTTTCGCCCTGAAAGCAGGGGTCCAAAGTTCCTCCGTCGCCTGCATCTCAACATGGCGGTCCCGAATTGAGAAGATGGAGCTCAGTAAGGCTTCACTTGGACGTTACGTCTATTGTACAGGGCGAAAGCAGCAGCATATAAAAGCGTAACACAAGCTTTCCGCGAACTGTATTTATTACTGAAGCCAGCTTCCAGCCAAAAGTAAAGAAGCTTGCGATTCGAAAGCAGTCACTCAGTCTTCTCGTCTTCAGCACTGCGATGTTAAACGGAGACAACCGATATCCACTTTCTTCGCGCACTTTATCTCTTACATTTGCTATTCGCAGAGCCATAATTTTCTTGTCGACCGCGGATCACGGAGGAGTGGTAAACCGTTCGCGAAACCAAAAGCCGCTCTCAAAAATGCAACTTCCAACCAGCCTACTTGGCTCATTGTTGTTCGGTAATCAGAAATTATTGCGAAGTGTGAACGATGGTTCAATCACTTGCCACCAGATGGCAGGGTCAAGCAGAGTAATTTCAAGTAGGTAGGCTAAGTGTAGCTAGGTACCACACAATCCATGCTGGGCCTTTATTATGCACAAATGTAGATATATAACGCGGACTAGAAGCATCAGCTGAACATATATATTGAGCGCACACAGGTACACAGCACGTACAAACATCAATATAACAGCACACTAACCCGATTACTACTTCGAAGATCTCCATTTCCGCCTTTAATATTCCCCGTTTTGAAAGTACGAATTTTCTGGGTTACTGCATAAGCGATAGATATTATTCAGAGCATGCTCATTTTTTTATTAGTATCATCACTTGAGTATCTGAACCGCTCAGGAAATGAATCTGATAGTAATGAGTAAATGTTCATGCCGTAATTATTTGAAAGCCAAGAAAACAAGCTGCTTCACTGCGGTTTCAAGCCATGTGTTTGCTTGCCCGCACGGCGCGTCGTAGCGAGTTTTTATACTGTAGTATTTCTTTTTTCCATTTGTACTATTCTTACATGGCTGCTATTGTCGTCTTGAATTAATCTCTGTATAGGGGTTATTCACTCAGCAGAAAGCGATGCTTCACGGGCAGAGAAATTGCTTTTCGATCAACTTGAATGCAGTTAAAGCCGTGACTTGCGACTGGTGTTGAGCGTAAGCAGCTCTGCCGTGGTGAGCCCGAAAACTTCTAGCACTCCTCGCAGCGCGCAACTTGGAAGGCAGTTTCTTAAGGAACCGTAGTATACACCTTTCGAAGAAACACTCGACCCCAGGGGCAACAAACCGTTTTCGAGCCCAGTCACTGAGTTTGAGGCTAGACTCTCACCGGCATCCCTGCTAACCCTAACCGAGTGGACTGTGATTTCAATAGCGCGCAGCCTGCGTAGGCGCTGTTTCAAACGCTGCTGGCGGCTAAATTATTGTCTTTTACCGCTATAGTTTTGTGTTTCATGGTGCATGTATTTTCCCGAGGACATTGAGAAAGCATTGTACCAGATTTGAAAAAAAGGAAAAAACAAAAAAAAAACTGTAAGCTATTTTTGTTGGGTACGCACGCGACAGAACAAATACGACTGGAAGGTTAGTTTTCTTTTTTTTTCTACAATAAGTTTTAACAGCGCCGTTCGATTAGCCGCGTGTCAAATGACAAAGTGCTTAGCTGTCGAAAATAAATTACAACAGAACATAGCCGAAAGGCATGCATTTTTCACGCTCACAAATAACTTGTTTACCGATGGACAGGACACGGACATACAATTTAGAAAGTTCTAACATTCGAACAATATATTGTACGTACCACACGATGCAGCGTTATCTGAAAAGAATTTTATTGAGAAAGATCTCAAATAACACAGTCACCGTCGACGACAGCCACATCTTGACGATCGGACGGAATCCAAGCTGACTTCGTTTTGGGGCACTTTTTGGGGAGAGCTTCCTTTTTTCACAACAGCACCAAGGCAATAGAACGAACGCGACTGACCCGTTTCCCACTCCAACCCGGACAACTATTTTTGGAGAGGACTCTGCGCGGGTTAGCTCTGGGAGAGGAGGAGAACAATTGTCATTGTTTGAAAAATTGCTTCGAAGGCCGTTCGACGTCCTTCCTCTCCTTCGTTTCGCATGAATGTCGAGCAGAAAAGCTTGAATGGCAGGCACTTACCAGTCCCATATCTCACAGTGGAGGATAACAAAGAAAGGGTACGCAGCATGCATCAGAAAAAGTAAGTGGAAACTTTCAAGAGAGGCCAGAAAATGTCGAATGCAAAACGGCAAAACATAGGCAGAGAATCGCGCTGAGCGGGATTTCACAGTCCAAGAAAGTGGCAGAAAATTTCTAGCTGATAGAGGGCGCGAGAGTCGCACCAGCCGCATCAGCATCAGCAACATGGCGGCGGCGTAGGAGCGTTTTTTGGAAAGGTGTATATTTAAACAGCAAAATAAAGGATAGCTTTTTTGTTGATTTTATCTACCATCCTCCGTTAATGCTAACATTCCAAACTATAAATATACGTTCTTTCCGTCATATTTCCACGCTGTTCGGTCCTTCCGCAGAGTGCAATCACTTTCGGGGTGGAGACAGCAGGATATCGCAGACGACAGTCATATTGACCACTCTACGATGGGAGGTACGGTTCAGACCTGCGTTCTGACATGACTATCCGCAGGTCGATCGATTGCGCCGTAATCCCTCAAGCGCTCTTAAAATCTTTATTGTACCGCCTATTGTCAACCTGCGACCCCCGCCCTTTCTGACCACGGCCCGACCATCGACATCAATGTCCGACAGTTTGCGTTCTTTCATATTGTTGTTACACCACTGATACGCGAATACACGGTCACATCGGCGATTATCCCAGTCTTCTATTGAATCTATTCACAACGCACAACACTGCCATCGCGATGTTGCTGCTATGTTGCTGACACGCAGAATTACAAACCACGTTGATTGCCGCTTGTCACTCGGCATCGGAAAAGAGAACCGAACTCAGCACAGAAGGCACCCAGGCACAAGGCGGCAAAACCTGCTTGCCTTGGACGCACTTCGGCGGTTTTCATAACGTCGTCAACGTCGACACGTCGTTCTGCAATCCGGAGGCGGCCATCTTAGCCCAGTGTACGTAGCGCTGCTGGCACTGCTCCGGAACTTGGCTGTATCTCACGGCTTCGTTAGCTCGTTTGATAAAAATAGTGGTAACAACGCCAATGTCACCGAAATGTTCTGCACGTTTTGACTGGGACACGAAAATACAGGAGCCCTTCGCTGCCGCTGAAGCCTAATCAACTCAACATTTATTAAACAACTAACGCGACGTGCTGGAAAAACGAAACCGAAAGAAGATGAGTCGGGAGGGCGAAAGTTTTCTTCTGTCTGCCTGGAGATGGAGAAAAACGTCTCGTTCCTCCTTTTCTCGTGTACGCTTGGGGCGCGTCAACAGAAGGGAGGAAAACGCGCAGTTGCTACATTTTGTCTGCCTTTTTTTTAGAGTATTATTATTGTTCTAGCGAAATCGCTTGTTACATCTTTTGGTATAGACAAGAATGAGACGTAAACAAAACGTCTATTCATTACTGTACACCGTGGGTTATTTACTTTCAATGCATCATAAATTAATTTCTCGTGAGTAACGCTTTCATTTATAGCTAAACTAAGACTGTTTTTATTAAATGTTTGCATAAATAAATTTTAAGCGAAAATAAAAAAAAATAAAAGTGGTACTAAGCTTGGCAAATAAACGTTATAGAAGTTAAAAATAACAGTTCATGCAGCTTTTATTTTTGTGAGGAATCTCAGGCGTAAACTTGGTAAGATTCGTGGAATTTCGTTCTGGTCTTCATAAGATTTTGTGAAAAGAAGATTTATTTCGATGAGCCAGTTGCTTTCTTCCTAATCACCAAAGGGGCAAATTCTGACAGCTGCTGCGATTGGAAATTCAAAAATAAGATGACAAAGAGCATAATCAGCCTGGAAAAGACCGCCCCTGAAGGCGGAGCAGTTTGTCAAGTGTATGTGACAAGTCGTTCGCTGTGAACACCTGACCAAAAAGTATGGACACAGAGTATTATAGTGATACTTAAAGAGCAGCCACTGGAGCCCCATGGCGGGCCAGCTGTTAGAATTTACAACACCCACTAAATGGCGCCGTGGTGCCAAAGTATTCATGCGTTCGTTATAATTGTAACATTAAGAAATTGTTCTACTTTAATTTACATGTTTCTAAAATTATAAGTAGCTTCGAACGTTGTATAACATATTACGACGACTGCGACTGGGGCTTTGGCAAGACGCAGGACTTGGCGGCCGCCATCGCATCTGCCAAAGTGGCGGGGGCGCATGCCGAGTGCTTTTGGTGTCTTCGTGTGGATTTCTAGACGTCCTTTCTTTGTGGCGATGGCAAGAGGGTTAAAGCGCAACCACGTGGAGAGTGGTTCAAGCGTCTCTCGAGCGTGAGTGTGTGGCCGAAACGCTATTTTCTGTTTCCGATTAATTCAAGTAAGCGGGTGCTACAAATACGAACGTGTTGTCTTGAACGACGCTTTCACTTCACGAGCATGCGTGCATTACAGGTTCGTTTAAAGCGTCGAGCTCGCTCTCGTAATTTCCCCTTTGCTCACACTTGCGGTGAGATTCAGTGCAAAGTTGTACAGACGGCTGCAATACGGTTATTTGTGTTATGGCTGTCCTTGTGGTATTGAAGAGTACCAGATAAAGCGCTACATTGTTGAAGGAGCATCTAGATATTCTTGTAGTGCTGGAAACAAAATGTCCAACAAGGAAAGTGTAGAACGGGTGCTACAGCCGTTTATTTCTTCGTACGAAGTTTGTGTGATCGAAAGCAATCGGGCAATCAGCGGTGTGTTTTCTTGTTTTGAACACAATTGTCAATCATTCGAACTTATTCGTTACCAGAGATGAAAAGGACTGTTTTATTATGTGCTAGTTTATGCTGTTTTGCATTGAGCGGTGGCAGATTTGTGGTTACGCGCTAAATCGTTTCAACGAAAGTACTGATTTTTTTCAATCACTATGAATTGTTTTAGGACGGTAACAGTGTATTGTTTTTGCGTACGTGACTATAACTGTGCTTGTTACACATCTGAAACAAGCTCAGAAAATAAAAGAAGTATGACAAAAGCGCTAAGCTTCTTAACAAAATCAAAGAATTTATTCCAATCGATGACGAAAAAATGCATCAAGAAGAGAAACAAATGCGACTTACACATTTTCAGTCACCTTCACACGCGCGTCTTGACAGAGTGTACATTTTAGGATGTCATGATAGATGAGATTTCAATATGCAGCGTCAAGCTTTTAGTCTTTTAGTGACATTGCCCTGTAGCTGCAAACTTTCGAGGTCGGAAGAAAAAGAAAGGAAAAGAATTATATGCCGCCAATGTTTTTAACATCGCAACGAGTAGGGGTTGGCAGAATGCAGCACGTGCGCTGATTTCTAAGCATTGTAAAGGTTAGGCTTTTCCTGTCATTCCAGCAAATGGGCACGAGCAGTCACACGAATGCACATCGAAAGTCGAGACATTAATTGTAACGAGCGAAAATCGAATGTATACGCAGTCTTTGTATGCGCTATATGAGCAGAATTTAAATATTTAAAATACCAAAGAACAAAGAAGCTGTTCTGTGGTGTTCAGGATAAGTCTCGCTCCAGCCCTAGACCTCGCATCTGCGCCGCCATGGGCGCCTGAAACCTTCATTCTATTTGTTTCTTGGAGGACGGGCTAATGTATGCTATATTTAACCTTTATTTTCTGTTTATCCAATCGTCGACTGAAGAATTGTCACTCGGGACAATACTATAGATGATGTACGAACGATCTTAATATTTTACTATTATTTGCTTGCATCTGAAGGGCCACCGGGTAAAGCGATGAATTATAAAGTTTATTGATGCCTTACATATTTAAACCACAAAAACAAGCTTTTCTCATACATGTTTCTGGGTGGTCGCGAGGAGTATAGACTAACAAAAAGTGGAAAAGTGCGGTTGTGTGTATCCAGATAAAACAGCGTCTCTAGGCAGCACCTTGACCGTTCTGACGCAGACTGACCTTGAACAAAAGCAATACATTTCAGCCATTTTGAGAGCGCCGATATTGCCCAAAGCAAGCAATGACTGTTCCAGTTTTACCAACGTTACTAGAGCCATAGCCTCCGAGATCACGAAGCGTTCCGCGATGGCTTCTCTGGCCGTCCCATTCGAGTCGCTCCCAAGCAGTACGAGTATATCTCGCGCTAAGTACGTCGCTCGTCGCGGGGTGGCGATGTCTGTCCAGTCATAATAAATGTCATAGATAAGAGGTTCCTAGAAGTTGCGACATTTTTGAAGCGCCGACTGCGAGCCGGTGCAGGTTTTGGGAAGCGAATTGCGGCGCACAGCAGAGGTTTGAACTGAATGCCGCCTATTTCTTCCAGTGGAATGTTCTTTGTCATTTGTACTGGTTGTCGTTACTTGTAAAAAAGTATCACGGGACGTTACGGCATAACAAAGGGACGAGCCGTCAACGTCGCAGGTAGAGATCTGCACTGGTACGGACCAGACCGCGAGCACTGGCCGGCCCCGCCCGCGGGCCGGGCTCGGGCTCAATGACTTCCTTCATGAAGGGCCCGCGACGGGAAAAGACCTTGCATTCAAGTCTACGAAACAGGCCAAAGCAAGCAAAGCCGGCCGAATACTTTTTTGTTTTGGCAAAATGTTCTTTGGAAGCGTGTTCGCAGCTGGAGGAGGAACCACAGAGGGGAGAAACGGATGGTCAAGCATGTGAGTGGGCGTGTATGTTTTTGTACGTTTCCGTGTTTCTGCAGAGCATGCTATTCCGAGGTGATTAGCGGCGCGGCGTTCCTTTAAACCCATCAACATGCGCACATGCGTGCTTACACAATGCGCACCCTTGCCGGCGTAAACCATATGTACGAACGAGTGCGTGCATTCCCCAATTTGGGTAAAGAGGTTCCCCTGAGGAGAGGTTTTCCTGAAGAATTTCTCGCAGACCACCACAAAAGACGGCGATATTTTGATATATTTTTAGGTTATATGCAGCGAGGGTGGGCAATTTATAACTTTATCCGTGCTTTCTCCGAACCCGTCTCGACTTTCCCCTTTCTTTTGAACTGTGAAACAAGGTTTTGTTTACTGCTGCTTGTCATTTTTGTTCTTCCGTCCTTTCCGCGCAGGGTTTGTCGTAGAAAAGAATGATAGGAGTGATTTTTTAATAGCCTGGTATAATTGCCAATTATATCAGAAAAAAAAGATGCTTGCAGCATTTAAGGTTTAGAATCCGTATATAAACCAGGCGGAAAGTTGGAATAACGATGAAACCAGGTTGCAAGAAAGCTATAATTTATAAAAAGAGTTTTTTTGTTGTTTTTTGTTTTAGATCTCTTTGTCTCTTTGCGTAACAAGTTACATCACAAAGTGCGATCTACATACGGATGAGATAATTTTGTTACATGTGCCAAAAAGTAGACGGTTACTAGAAAACTATCTACCTGTTGAATCTGTACCTACAGATATCACGAAGGTTATAAAAAATTGCTAAATTCTTGCGAGGCGCTCGTATATTACCGCCATAATTTGTGACGTAAACGTGATTATAGCACAAGCAAGCAACACTATAACCTGCATGATTTACGTAATAAATATTAGCAATGATATGAAAAGAAGGATGACACGAGGTCTGCAATTTTGTACTATAAAACCTTGTGCTAAGGATCGAAAAGCTACGGCAAACAACGTGCAGAGATACAGCGAAAAAAAAATACAGCATGGTTGCTTTTACTTAGGGAAAAATATATGTTTGTTTTTTCAGTACGGAGCAAAATATATTTGGGGTAGTTTTATTTGCGCTAATGGAGATGGCCATAAAAAAAATTCTAGGCTCGTAATAGAGCAGTTTGTACGGCCATTCCTGGTCAAAATAGTCATGACTATTACAGACAGGGTAGCGTATCGAAATAAACTAATTGAAGCCACTGCATCGCATAGTACTTCGCGTCTAATCTAACAATTCGAGACTTGGAATCTAAATATACCAGGTTCGAATACCGAATAAATTAGGTTAAAAAAAGTTTCGAATTTATAAAAAAAAAGTGTTCTTTTTCTTGAGATTCCATTGTCTGTTTGCATATATATTAAGTTACATCACAAGGTCCATAACAGGATACGGTGGTCTGTGCTACATATGCCAAAAACTAGACGTTTACCAGAAAACAAACCACCTTTTGAATCAGTACCTACAATTATCAGGAAGTATATAAATCAATAAAGAAATGATTGCGAGGTTATCGTATCACACCACCATAGCGCTTTCGCAAAAGCAGGGCCGGTTTGCTCATCTTGCGGACGCGGCTGCGCCTGCGGCCAAGAGGGATTTCTATGTCACGTGACCAGCTCCATGGGGACAAGGAAGTACCTAGCGTCCCTGACTAATGGCGGATAAATCCGTATCGTTTCAAGCACAAAAACCTAATTTCGCTTGCAGGAACTTACGGCCAGGGACTTTCAACTGGAGTCCAGGTAGTGCACGACACCGACTGCAGAATGCGGTACTCATGTCCCATCGTTTCCCAGGTGGCCGGTGCTTTCTTCGTTACGTTCCTGCTGGGTTCATCTGCGACTCCTCTGGACCTAGCCCCGAACCAAGTTTCCCGGAACGACAACATTTCGGCGATTCCTCCGCAACTCGCCGAACAGGACTGGCACCGAACGGTGTTTGTGTCAAGTTCAACGGAATGCTCAACAGTCGGCTGGCAACGCTGTTCTTCGTGCGGCGACGCGAGGGGCGTATTTAAGCGCAAGCCGTACGCTCCATCATTTGGGCACGACACCGACTGCAGAATGCGGTACTCATGTCCCATCGTTTCCCAGGTTTGTCCTTTTTGGCCTTGTTCTTACCGCGATAACAACGTTTTTGTTATTGCGGTGTCGTGCCCTCCAAGCGTGTTTGACCGTGTAATGTCTTGGAAGTGTCAGATATCCGCATTCTTAAGGAAACTGTTGTTGCTATCAGGAGACGTTGAAACGAACCCGGGACCTGATGATATCGTTCCCGAGGTTGTTGCGTCATTGAATGAAGTGATGCCCGTGTTAAATAGATTAACGGAGGGTCAAAACCTGATTTTGCAAGAAATTAGACAGTTGCAACAAAGGCAAAATCAAACTGACTGTGTTCTCGAATCTTTGAAATCGGAGATCGCCGGCATAAAGCTAGAATTTGCAGGCATGACGAAGTTGAAAAGCGATGTTGATAAAATTTCGAACTCTGTTGTTGATAACACCACTTCACTGCAACGCCTCGCGGAAAAAGTTGACTCTTTGGAAAATCAGTCTCGACGGAACAATATTCTGCTCTATAACATCCCAGACACACCTAACGAAACATGGCAAGAGTCGGAAGAAAAAGTAATAAGTTTCTGCCACACAAGTCTTGGCGTTACTCTCACGCCGTCCGCCATCGAGCGTGCTCACAGACTTGGAAAGTACCGTAATGAGGGCTCCCCTCCCAGGCCTATTATAGTTAAATTCAACTCTTTCAAAGATAAAGAACTCGTCTTGTCTAAGGGCCCCGCACTAAGGGGATCAACCTTTCGGCTAAGCGAAGATTTCTCCCCAGACGTACGCGTTGCAAGGCGGGCATTGTTAGCGTTTGCAAAAAACCAAGGTCATGATTTTCGACTACGGCACGATAAGCTTTTCATTGGAAGTACTCGGTACGCGTTTGATAAGGAAACGAATTCCGTGAAAGCTGTTCCAGCGTAGCAACCAAAGCACAAAGAAAAGAGGTTATCCCGACGCGAGCACTCTGCCTGCCTTTCTTTCTTTATCGCTAACGCAAGAAGCGTGTTCTCAAAGCAAGAAGAGCTACAATCTGCTGTTGATTCATGTTCTGCTGATATTGTGATTGTAACAGAATCTTGGTTAAACGGAGATATTGATAATTCTGAATTACTGTTGAACGACTCGCATTCAATTTTTCGCAAAGACAGGGTGGGACGCAGGGGAGGGGTGTTTTTATAGCGGTTAAAAATACATTGCATGTTCTAAAAAGCCAAGTGGTGAATGATTGTGAAGCATTGTGGGTCCGAATAAAGACTCCTTCGTCCTTTGTACTGATCATTGCCTGTTACAAACCACCTGACCTTCTTGGACTACCGTCCCTTCTTGAGAAATGTATAGAATCCCTCACCGAGTTGTATCCCTCCGACGTATTTATACTCGCTGGTGACTTCAACTATCCCGAAATCGCATGGCCTGTTGTACCTGCCCGCATGCCGTTCGACTTGTGGCGTTCTCTTCCCGCTCAGGCCCGATGTTTCGTTGACTGGTGCAGCGCGCACTCTCTTTTCCAAATGGTCGATAAGCCAACTCGCGGCTCCGCAACTCTTGATCTATTTCTCACTACCAACCCGGAATGTGTCACAGCTGTCGAACTCTTAGAACCTCTTAGCGATCATTTGTCTATTTACGTCCAATTGTCCATTCCAACGACTAAGTCCTGCCCATTAAGTAAGACTGTGTTTAGTTACCCTCGAGCCGACCAAAATGCTCTTCTTCTCCATCTATCACGTTTCATGCATACCTTTCTAGAGGGCTTTCAAAGTAGAACTGTTGATGAAAATTGGATCCTAATCAAAAATGTACTAATAGAAGCCTTGCACACATTTGTTCCGAGAGTTCATATCAGGTCATGTATCGAGCGCCCATGGTTTTCTCTTCGTCTGAAACGGCTTCTCAGTAAAAAGCAAAGGCTCTATAGTCGCGCAAAGCTCATAAAAACCTCATCAGCGTGGTCTAAATACAAAGAATGCGCCTCGACTTGCAAGTATGAAATTAAGAAAGCTAAGCATAAATTCTTTAACGTAGATCTCTTTAATTTACTGAAAACAAACCCTAGGAAATTCTGGTCAACTATAAAACCCAAGCAAATCAAACCATCCCCCCGCGTCGTTGACTCGGGCGGAAATGAGCTCTCGGAAAGAGAAAGCTGTGAGACACTTAACTCTTATTTTGGCGATGTTTTCACAGAAGAGTCTTTTCCCTTACCCGACCACACGCCCCAATATACAATCGCAACCAGGATGGACCCTATTTCTATTACACCGTTTGGCATCGAGAAACTGATTGATAACCTTCCCAATAATTCTGCCCCAGGCCCGGACGACATATCGACTAAATTGCTTAAATTAACTAAACCTGTTTCCAGTATTCTTCTATGTAAGCTATTCCAACAGTCCATTGACTCCGGTGACGTACCCGCTGACTGGAAACATGCTCGAGTAAGCCCAATATTTAAGAGCGGGGACAAAGATTGCCCCACGAATTATAGGCCCATTTCTCTCACCTGTGTTGCAAGTAAGTTGATGGAACATATTGTTTATTCAAAAATTATGAACTACATGGTTGATAATGGTCTACTTTTTGTAAACCAGCACGGTTTCCGCCAGTCTCTGTCCTGTGACACCCAGCTTTTTGAATTTACAACAGACATTCATAAAAACCTTCATCTTCATACTGAAACGCATGCTATTTTTATTGACTTTTCAAAAGCGTTTGACAAGGTTCCTCATCACCGTTTATTATTAAAATTACGTTCGCTTAAGATTGAAGAAACTCTGATCAACTGGATAGCCAATTTTCTTTCGAACCGAACGCAGTACGTCGCCCTTAACAACAGTTGCTCGTCTTCTATAGCAGTTAAATCCGGAGTACCTCAGGGAACCGTGCTGGGTCCATTGTTATTTCTCATCTACGTTAATGATTTACCTTCCCTAATTAAGTCTTCAATTAGATTATATGCTGATGACTGTGTTGTGTATTCTAAAATATCCGATCCTTCTGAGTGTGCGCAACTCCAAGTTGATTTACACGCTATCGAATCTTGGTGTGAAAGGTGGCAGATGCAAATAAACGTAAATAAAACTAAACAAATGACTTTCACTACTAAACGTAACACAATTGACTTTCAATACTACCTTTCCGGTAATAGGATCGAAAATGTATCAACTTATAAGTACCTCGGGGTTTACTTAACAAGCCGTCTTTCATGGGAATGTCATATAACTAACATTGTTCGTAAAGCTAACCAGACACTCGGCTTTTTGCGACGCAACCTTTTTCTTGCCTCTAAAGAAACTAAGCTTTTAGCATACACCTCACTTGTTCGTCCCCAGCTGGAGTACGCCTCATCGGTTTGGAATCCCCATCAGTTATTTTTAGAAGAGATGTTAGAGGCCGTCCAAAACAGAGCGGTACGGTTTATTCATAGAAATTATAATTTCACGGCTAGTGTCAGTAATCTTAAAACTCAACTTGGCCTCCCTCTCTTAAAACACGTAGGACGATATCCGCCTTAACCATTCTACATAAATTTTACTATCATCTTCCTTTGCAGAGATCTTTATACTGCATCCCTGCACCTCACACCTCCCGTCGCTTAGATAACTCCTGCAAGCTTCTTTTATCCATTCCTAGGACAAATATATTTAAATTTTCACCTCTGCAGCTTTCTATTAACAATTGGAATAAATTACCAGACTCAATAGTAACAATATCGGATATCGCAAAATTTAGAGAAGCACTTGCCACCTTTTACGGCCTGTAGCCCACTTGTGTTTCATCTTTTGTTCGTTTTTTCTCCCTTTTTGTTTGTATTGTGTACCTGAATTGTACAAAGACTGCCTGCCCCCCTTATGTAAAGCCCCACGTGGGCATTTAAGGGATTAATAAATGAAATGA